>NDXB01004891.1:21324-37382 GCA_002631895.1 Agapornis roseicollis | reverse complement strand
TTTTTTTTTTTTTTTTTTTTTTTTTTTTTTTTTTTTTTTTTTTTCCAGTGATACCCAGGCCAAGCCTTTCCTTTATCTGCACATATTTGAAATAAAATTTCATTAGCTGTCTTCCACAGCTATATTCTGAACCTTGGGGCTTCTCAGAACAATTTTGTTCCTCTCAGATTTTGCCTCTTGCTATTTGTTCTGGGTCTTTTAATTACATACATCTAAATGAAAAGCTGTTTTCATGTTGTATTGCATGCTGTCTCTCTTGGACCTGTTGCATAGTGTGTTACAGATAGATATAGAACATAGTTTATTCTGTGTGCCTGAATGTTTCTGAAGTAAACTTCAACCTTCAAAGTTTTAACTACTCTCTTGTCCCTCATGTACTGTGTTGAAGCTGTCTGCTATAACATGGGGTACAGCACCAGCCACAAGGAGCACTACAGGGCTGTGCAAAACTACTTTCTCAGGTCCCCAAAGTTCAAAAGTCATGGTTAGGCTACTAAGCAAGGCTGAACTGCAGGGTTCAGTACACAAGGATACTGGTGTTATCTCAGGTATCTGTGTTGTGTATGCCCATTGCTCTAGCAGGCATGCCCCATGGCTCAGATTTACTCAACTAATAATTGGTGATGTTACAATTTCTCTCATAGGGTAGAAAATATGTGTTCCAAAATATTTAGCCCCATATCTGAGGCTCTAAGCAAAAGTATTTTGTTTCCACACACTTAGTCTGTGCTACTGAAAATAACACTGTTGGCAATGTAATCCACAGGTGAAGTATGGATTTTTTACAACACCACCCCAGCCCCCAAAGATGTAATCATATAAGATGGGAAATAAAATTTTAAAAACCCAAATGAAGGATTTGGCTTTATGTGTTAATTCACCTCAAATCAAAGAGTCTTATATTGCCAGTTATATTAAATCTGTTGATTCCATCTGTTTGAAGTTAGACTACTGTCTGCATAATTGGAGCTTCATTAATAAATGACTTATATTCAGTAAGTTTTCATTCCAAAAGCAAATCAGTTAAAGCATTTGTACACTATCACAAAAATAAGCACTAGTAGGTATTCACAAAGTGTAATAAACCCCTCTCTCCAAAATAACTATTGTAATGAGAAAATTGATGTTACATATGGCAGGGGGGTTGGAACTAGATGATCTTAAGGTCCTTTCCAACCCTAACTATTCTATGATTCTATGAATGTTACATTATCAATATTGTCCTCCTAACCTACCCAATCAATCTATGGAATATCTAGGAAATTATAAGTGCATTTTACAGGTAAAATCCTGATGGTTTTAGGACAAGACAGATAAGAAACAGTAACATAACAATTTATGGGTCATATCACATGGAGTGAATTTCCCCAGAGACTTCTGCAGGCATTAATTAGCACAATACAGTTAACAGGATGCAGACAGATCCTCAACAAATATTGAGGATTGATGACTGTCCAGGTCAGGCTTTGGTACATGAAAAGGATTCTGCTGTCAGCCCTATGAAAAATACAGAGCTCACAGCATGAAGAGCTTGAGTCTCCATAATCCTCAGCATTATTATGTGATCCAGAATTTTTCTGAGGTTAGGAATAAAGCAGCAAGTAATATGGCAGCACTTTAGTTCAGAGTAATACTAGGCTACATCCCACAAGGTCTGCATGGTGACCACTAGGTTAGCTGGGATGTGGGCTGTGGGTTTCCAGAGTCAAGATCCTGCAAGGCTGCAGTTTGAACTAAAACAGCTTTGTGGTCTCTGCTGCAGTCATTGTACTCTTAGTAGAGTGGTCCCAGGGGAGCCATGTAATACCAGTGAGTTACATGTTTGCACCTTTAGAAGGTTACTCCCAGGGACTCTGTCAAAAGCAGAATACTAACGCTTTTTATTATACATCCTTCAGGTTCAGCACATGTCAGGGAAAGAGCTGGCTTGTATTTGTGAATACATCTGCCTGCAGGTGTGACAGATTTCCAACAGGAAAACAGTAAGCAAGCAAGAAAATGTGTTTCAACTGAGTGCAGTTTCACTTGAAGGGCATAACATTGAGGTAGGAAAATAAGGGTGGGCTGTTTCTCCATTACAGCAGTGAGAAGGATAACGGCACAGGGAAAAAAATAAAAGATTAACTGAGCTGGTTCCTAACAAATATGTAATTTTGGAAAGATCTTCCTAGATAAAACTCTGGGGGTTGGGTTTTTAACTTCTTTATGATGGTACATCTTTGAACGTTGGACGACAAGGTTTAGTGTGAGGTGTCCCTGCCCATGGCAAGGGGGTTGGAACTTGATGATCTTCAGGTCCTTTCCAACCCTAACTATTCTATGATTCTGTGATCTTTCAGGCTATCCCTTCTTTTAGCTGTTTGTTTCTTCCTTTTGAAATTAGTCTACCTTATCCCATTAAGGTTCAGAAAACAAAACAAATAAAAACACATAGCAAGTCCTCAATTAACAGCAGGATTTAAAAAAGAGAGAATGATTCCAATGAGTCCATTTCTTTAAAGAAGGCTTTTTTTTTTCTTTTTTTCTTTTGTTTCCCCTTTTTTCTTTTTAATTCCCAAAAGTTGCTTCCATTACTACCATATTCTTAAAAGCAGTACCTGAGACTATGGAAAGCCAATCTCGCATCAGGAAGAGGCACATGAATATACATAAATACTGTTTTCACTTCACAAAAAAGAATCATGGAAGGATTTGTGTCTTCAGTAGTTCCACACCCTCATCTGCTCAATACACATTTACCCACTAAATCCTAGTATGCATAAATGTGTTAGGGTAGGTAATCTGATGAATCAGAGAGATCTTCTGCATAGACTGTCCTGCACTGTCCACAGCCAACACGTCCACTGCAAATGGTCAGGAACTGTCAGGGTCCAATTGGAGGAAAACCCCTAGTGTCAGACCCCATTTCAGTTTGTGATACCAAGAGTGAAATTAAGACACAGTCGAGGTCAAGTACTGTAATTGGACAGTTTGTTTATTACAAATTACAAAAAGTTATTGTAAAAAAGGGGAAATTATTGTAATAAAGGGGATAGTGATAGGACAGGTTGGAAAAAAGGTAGAAAATGAAACAAGAATTTGGGGTGCAGAGAGAGAGACAATCACCCTGAGGATCCAGTGGTGTCCTGGGGATCTGTTGGTGTCGTTGGTGGTGGTAGTTCTTCGGGCTTTGTAGCTGGTATTGGAGCAGTGTGACCCCCAAGAGTCTGTCGACAGTGGGTGTCCTCATGGAGGTGTCCTTCTGGAGTCCCCTTGAATATACTTCATAGAGTGTGGCTTGTGGAATTGCCTTCATGGCCATGTCTCATAGAGGGTGTCCCTCAGGATCCTTAGTAGTCATCGGTGAAGAGTGTCCTCACAGAGGTGTCCTCCTGGAGTTATCCTCCTAACAATGGCTCCCTGGTGATGTGTCTCTTGGTTATGTGCCTCTTGGTGATGTGTCTCTTAGTGATTACCTTTTCCCCTTTTGTGAAGAGCTGGGGGGAGTACCTCTGCTCTTCATGTCGCATATTATGCGTTCCTGGTGGACCAGTTTCCCTGGTTTTACAACCAGTTCTTTGACACACGTACCTGCAGCAATTCTTGGGATAATACCTCACACCTATCCACTAATCCTCAAGGTAATGGATGGAAGAGTCTTACCTCTCTTTCCCACTCATCCCTCAGGCAATGAATGGTGGAGTTCCAGTTCAGATCCTCACACCCTTCTCCCAGGGAATGGATATTGAAGTCTTAACTCCTCCCACCCATCTCTGAGACAAAAGATAGGTGGATTTCCATCTCAGCTTCTCAGACCAATCTTTGGGACAATGGACAGTGGAGTCTGATTTCAGATCAGTCTCTCACAGGAACATCCACAGGTGTGGAAGAAAAGGGTCACTAAGCAGCCAAGATTTTTGTAAAGGTAAAAGAATATGTGTGTGTATATATATCTTTAAATTGCTATTCTTCTGCATTTTTAGACAAAGGATAAATTCAAAGCTGGGGGGGAGGGGAGGGAATTTTAAAATGACATTTTACTTTTCCTTGTTTCAACTAAAAGAAACTGATTCTAAATCAACCTGAGAAAAATAATCAGGTAAAATGTGAAAGGAAGTCATCATCTCTGCAAACCAAAATTAAGCTGTCACAATCAAAGTTTGAACTAGTGTGGTATGTAAAATGACTGATGAATTTTTCAGCCTGTAGTGGCAAATCAAGCTAGCAGAACAATAGCATGCACCAGGTGTCGACTGAATGAGTAGTGCCACATGCTTTATTCTCTTTTCTTTCTCTGAAAGATGATGGCTTAAAGCATTCTTGTTTTCCACATCTCTAGCAGCTTTTTTCTAACTGTGTAATAGTTTCACAGTTTGGTTACCACAGAGAATTGTTTAACACAGGAGCATTTCTGTGGTCTGATTCACATTCTTCTTTTACAGCCTGTAGTGTGTAAATGTCCTCACCTTTGTAACTGGAAGGGAGGATTTGACCAGAAGATGGCCAGAGATTTCTTGCAAGCTAAATTTTTCTGTGGTTCTATAGAATTCCAAAGAACTTCTACAATAGACTCGATCCTTCTTCCCCAATTTATCCTGTCACACTGGAGTGAGCAATTCTGCTCTGCACTCACGAAATCCTAGCAGAGGGAGAGTTTAAGCTATGAAAAGCAAGGTGATACAAACAATGTGGCCATTTGGAGTTTAGTACTATTCTAACAATAACCTTAAAAATATAGCTTAGCCTGTATTTTCTCCAAGTTTGTTTAATTTCTCTTTATCTGGACTACAGTAAAAATGATGCAGTATGCTGCTACTGCTTCCAAAGACAGCATAGGGTATATCATGACATTTTAGTTTTCTGTTAAATCCTGTGTGATGTTTTTTATAAAGCAACTCAGTGGAAAGTCCACTTCAGAAATGCTCAGATGATTGGGTTGCTATACAAATAGCCTTGGAAAAATAACAACAAAATATTGTAATAATCCTGTAGGAATATCAGATAAGACTTGGCTGATTAGCGAATTTTCTTGTACTTGCCTTTTACATCTAATATAGGCATAGGAATATGCATCAGTTCATCTAAACCTGTTCCTACTTCTTCCAGTTTTAATCAGGGAGCTTTAGTGATGCTTTTCATTATTAACTCTCATATACATTTTAATGTTGCTGTCATTTATATATGTATTTATAAAGTAAAATGATAGAAATGATATCATGTATCAGAAAAACATTTCTATATTTCTTGTCCATTGAGAGTAGATAATGACAACAGAGAAGTGTCATTAATTAATAAAAGTCAAAGCAATCCACTTACAAATCTGTGTCAGAACATTTACTTAGAGAAAAGTATATTTTTTTCACAGTTGCACACCATAATTTTAATGTAGGATTTTCTGATCTTGTTCAATTGTCATGGTTTCAAAAACCAGTTGTCAGTAGTAGTGTATGAGGCTACCAGAAAGCAGCTGATAATGAGCTCTGACACAATGGAGATGGAATTTGTGCTTTAAGGTGTGCAATTAAGGTGTGTGAAATTACAAGTGCTGGGATAATGTGTGACATATGAGGAAGGAGAAATACTTTTAGCTCTGAGTCACCTGCCTGTCTTTGTAAAATACATGTTTAAGTGATAGTGATATTATAAATAGTAGAAGTTATGTTTAAAAAAAGTTAGAGAACTAGGAAAATACAGCATATTCTTCAACACAAATCATAGAAATAGTTTAGGGAGTATTCTACTGATATACCTCCCACGTCTAGATTTGTGATGCAATTAACCCCGAGGAGCTGAGTTTACTATTACTGACATTGTATGCATTTTTCACATTTTTTTCTATTTCTCATGGAAGAAGTGAGATGTATGTAGTACAGATAAGCTACAGAAATGAAATAAAAACATCACTCACTTAAAAAATCCCCACGTGTTATAGCTCTTTGCAGTTACATACAGATGAAACAGAGTGCATAATAGCTATATTAAAAGGGGAAACAACTGAGAGAAATAATTTAAATACCTGTCTGTTTCAAAAGTAACAGTCCAAAAAAGGAGGCTAGCAATCTGTCAGTAGCTACAGGGTTACATGTGTACAGAGTGATTAAGAATACTGACAAGACAGAACTGCATGGCATTGAAAAGTTGAGAAGAGAACAATGTAAATCAAAACAAATATAAAACTACATGCAAAATCAATTTTAAAAAGAGACATCAGTTCCAAGTGAAGTTGAAGAGATTACACCAGTACAGAGAGTGACTTTATGAAAGAAGGGCTTTGCAAAAGCATGATTTTGAGTGACAGATGATTTGCAAGCAAGAAGTCTGCGTTTGTTTCATGAATGAAATGAAGGCATGGAGTTGTAATTAAAGACTAGAAGTTAGAAAGGAGGGAGGGGAGGCAGAGAAAAAGCTTTTAGGAAAAATTTTAGAACATTCTGAATCCAAGAATGAACCCAACTAAATCCTTGGAGCTGATACACAGGAATTTGAGTTTGAAGTGCTAAGAGACTGGAACAAAATAAATGGATAGTTTAAAGCTGTGATCCTTAGACTTTACATCACTTTTAAAGTGAACAGGCTACTGCATAAGGAAGGGGTGACTTCCCTGCACACTGTGTAGGTCCCTCTCCATGGTAAGCTGAAGGGTAGACCCTTAACAGCCTGAAGAGACTTGCTCCATTTTTCCTAACTGCAAAAGCCTGAACAACCTGGTACACATATGCTCTCAGGTCAAATGATGCGATCATGACTTAGAAAGTGCTTCTGACCATCAGCTTTTGGGGCCTCCCAGAAAAGCACTACGGAGGGTCTTGGCTGTACAAGCTTTGCAGTGTGACTCAGTAAATGAGCACAATAGAAAGCAGAGAAAGAAGCAAGAAGGAAAAAACCAAACCAATAAAAACTGTACAGGCAGGCCACAGGTCAAGGATACAGCTACAGGAAATGTTTGTGTCTTAATTCTGATGTGCAACAATGTCACTAGCAAAGGTATTTCTGCTCCACAAGGTAACTGAAATTCAGATTTTTGGTGCAAGGTGGACTGTGATAACAAATTCACACAGCTCTTGTAAGAAAGTTAATAGAATTATCTGTGTGAGAAATAAAAGGATGTGAGGGAGCTCAGAATGGCCTGGGATTGATTCTGGTATTGATTCATGACGAAGGAGTTCACATGAGTGATGAGAATTGTGTAGAAATGTTTGGCTCTTGATATATCTGTTAGAAAGGTATGCTAAAAATGAAGCACATGTTAACAGAAATGATTAAGGGCACAAGCAGAAAAGAAGACAGTGCACTACACATGCATGCATTCACTAGGAATGGGAAAAGGGAAAACCAGAATACTGTGGAGGCAGATGATTGCTATGTATGCATTGAGACAAAAGTGATATGACATGCCTCTGTTGAGTCTTTAGATGTGTTTGACTTGGAATTACTTGGTAAAAATGCCGAATAAGACAATGCTAATTTTGCTTCTGTTTAGTTTCTTTCTCAAAGAACTAGTGGTGATAGATTTTAAGCTGTAATGCTGTATAACATATCACAGGTATGAAATCAATATTCTCTAGATAGAGTGATGAGTGTGATGATAGAAAGACCGTGTGAAAGATTTCCAGTAGATTTTAATTACCTCCACTGAGGGCTGTGTGGATAGTAGGTAACTGTTTCATCAGGGACCAGATTGTAGATGCATGTCACTGGAGAAGACCATTCCAGTTTGTATAAATTACTTGAACAGACATCGTGAAAGAAAGGACAAGGAGATTGGATCTGAGTCGTTTACAAGTTGAGATACTTAACACACTTAACTGTCAGTCCTGTTCCAGCAAATGTTTAATTATTTCATGGAAAAACACCTTGAATTTGTTAGGGCCTGTTAGTCAAGGTTCAGCTTCATGGTAGAAGCATTGACAGAGTTTCAAGGCAGGACCTGGTTTCCTAGAACTGGTGATGAAGATACACATCTGTCCATGTATATCTGCATTGATAAGACATTATTAATAGTTAGACATAACTTTTCTTTGAGGAGGCACATTTGGCAAAATTACCACTCCAAAGATATATGTAAATTTTCTTTGTTTCTATCTCATCATACAGAAGGAAGATAAGGTTGGGACTGGAGCAGAACTGTTATCAGCAGAGGACATCGGACTGGTAAATAGAGATTTCTTATCTAGCTACATATTGGCAGTCTATGAGGTAGTTGTTTCACAGTTACTCAGGACCCATTTGCCCAGTGCTCCCATGAAATATGAAGGACACCCATAAAGAGAGGAGAAGCAGCATCATGTGACCACCACTTGTAAGCATCACTTGTAAGCATCACTTATAATCACATATCACATAAGCAGCACATCTTTGGGAAAATAATTTTGCTGTGGCTTTTCATAAAGTGCTAAGAAAAAACAACAACAAAATGCTACTATCTTTTAATAATTTGGTATTCCTATTTTTGTAAGAAGTTTTTGGGTTTTTTTTTCTGTGACTGCTGCTTTTCAAATTATCTTGTATGTGTCAAACAGAACATGACATGTCATTTCCTTTGTTTAAAGATTTTACTATTGTGTCTTTTTCCACCCTCCTTTCAAAGAAAGAACATTTAAAAAAATATTAAAAAACAAAGAGAAAGGAGAAGCAAAGAGAAAAATGTAGCTAACCTATTTATTCTCTTCTACTGATTATTTCTTTAATTTTCTCTCAGGGTAACTAGCTCACGTGAGTTAGGAACTTTATTTAAGAGGAAGCCTTTTTGAGGTGACCTTTACCTTTTCCTAAAGTTTGTCTTCATCCTACTGTACTGTACTATCGCAAAGTGCAGTTAAGCCAGGGCACTGGAAAAATTGTAAATAGAAGCCAAATATATTTTGTTCCTGTGGCAGAGAATGCTTCTCATTAAGTTGGACTTTTTCCTAGAGTTGAGGCTTCAATTTCCAGCCTGTGTACTGTTATGATATCCATCCTTTCCCTACTCATAGTTGTTGACCCTAGCACCAGATGACAGCTTCAGAGAAAGGGCACATCATCAGGCTTGTCTTATAGGAAATGTATTTAAAAGCCCCCATGGTCTGGACTAGCAGTAATATCGCTTCCTCTGTGAAGGTAGGCAGCTAACAGTGAAATGTTAGTAAGGAATACACAAGAAAATTTGCACCACCTGTCCAACTGAAATGCCATGAAATTTCATCAGCTTCTTTGCAGAGTGTGTGTATGTGTGTTCCAGCAATGACCAGTATTTCACAACTAAACCTGCCTGTTGAGCATGTAGCTAATTTTAATATTATAAACCAAGCTTTGTTCGGTTAACACTGGCAAGCAGATGCAAACATAATAGCATGTTAGAGGTGCTTATAATCCCAAATTTCCTGGCTTACTTAGAGATGATAATAAGAGAAACATTATTTAGTTTGGTTTGATCCTCAGACAGTATTTTAGAACCACTGAAAGTCTTTTTGAGAGACTGGAATAATTCAGATATGTATACTAGAAACTTCAATTAGCAACATTTCTGACAAATACACTTATGCATTTATGAGGCCTTTACTGGATAGAGGACAGTATGTCCTTAAATTTCCCCTGATCTGTCAAGACTCATGCTCTGATTTGGGGGCCTCCTCAGCTGGCTGTGATTACATAGCTTCTTGCCTAGCTTCTCATGCTTTTGACAAGAATTCTGAGCTGTTTTATAGAGATTCACGGGGCAGTAACAACTCAGTAGCACTGTATGGCATCATAGCCTGTGATGCCCTGTGCCACCTAGTGCTTTCTGTGGGAGACATCCAGCTGGGAGCCAGCTTACAGATCAGCATTCAGGCAGGTTTCCTACAACATCCTGCATGCCACATTTGTTCCAAAAATGATCACAACTTTACATAAAAGAAAATGCCTCTCTGCAGCATGGAAAGGTCCCTAAGTTGATTACATGTTCAAAATCTGCACAGCTATTCTTCTCAAATGTACCAGATGTCAAAGTGGCATGAACATAGCCAGCAACACAAGATGAACTGGATGACTGCGGTTTTATGACAGGATGGTAAGGGATAAATTAGTTAGCAGCATTTCAATGTAAATGGTAACAGAAAAAATTTGGCTTCACAAATGACATACCATTTAAATGAATGAGTAAAGTTCATGTTTTTCTTACCACTATTGCTGAAATATATTTGACCTCTAAAGGACATAGCACATCATTTATGTGAATAAAGAAATAATCACTTTAAAACAGCTAATGGAGTTTTCTTTTAATTACAAAGATTTTTTATTTCTTTTATAAGAAACTCTTAAATAAATATAGATTGAGGCTTCATGTCTAATAATGACATAACTTCCCATAGACTTCAAAAGAATCAGAAAAATTTTACAAGCTAAGGAGCTATTGTACTTGATTTCTGTGCTTTCTGTCTCATATACATTTACTTTCTTCAGTCTGTCTTCTCTCTATTAACAGAAACCTTAGACAGCTAGGCAGTCTCTTCTACAGATCCATATTTATGCAGACACTCCTTGCTTTGTGGTATTTATTCACTCCCAAGCAGCAGTATAACTGAGGGCTCCTACTGAAAGCAAATTTAGTGGATGTTATGCATGGTTTACCACCAGCTATAATGATAAAACACAACTTGCTTTAATTAAACAACAATAAATTAGAAGTGGTGATTTACTGAGGATAATTATTCTTTATTAAAAAATGGAGCTGATATGTGTTGTTCTTTTCATGCAACATCAACTTCTCTCTAAGTATTCAGCCTTGCACTTGCATGGCTAGTGCTCACACAGTGCTTGCTATAAGGCTGAAAACAACCGGTGATTAAAACCAGTGTCCCCTACGTTTTTGAAAGAGCTAATGGCCCCCTTTGGAGTTGCTAATTGGCAAGTTCTGCAACTCCAGGCTTTTGAGGTATGGTTGCCATGGAAAAATTGCTTTGAAGTTGGCAGTTGTGAATATTTGACCACATTTTTTCCTAGTTTGGAGACTGGATGAAAAGCACTGTCATCTCTCCCACAGGGCAAAAGATATCTGGAGAAACAGTGCAAAATGATTATCCGTCAGAGTGGGCAGAACAGTGGCAGATGATGACAAACAAGGTTTTCCCAATGGATTTCATTTCCCTGTCTGCTGTGCATTTTTAGGAGCTTTTCCTGGTTGGTTTTGGTTTTGTTTTTTGTTTTTTTGTTTTGTTTTGTTTTGTTTTTTTTTGGGGGGGTGGGGGTGGGTGGGATTGTTTTGGTCATTTTTTGATCAGATTAGAAGATTTGTGGCTGAATAAAGGTTAATAACATCTGTTTAACCTAAGCATTTGTCAAGGAAATGTAGTGTCCATCATGAAGAGATGAGTTGACATTCCTGCAGTACAGCATATGAATACCTATAATACAACCTTGTGAAAAGCCATTTCGAGAATTCATGCCTTCTATATCAGAAACGATAGAGACCAGCTTGTTCCAGTACCCCTAAAATGACTGAGAGGTATTTTTGTAAATTGTTTATGTTACACCACAACATCAAAGGAAATAATACATGCCCCACCCCTTCACAGAATGTCCTGTCACAATTTGTGATGTTCTCCAGTAGTGCATTAGGTTGCCTTCTGCCTGCTTGTCAGATTTGAATGTAATCTTGCTTTAAATCAGTTTATGCGTTTGCACAAAATTTGAACTGACAGTCTTTGAACTTAGCCAATATATGCACTGAATGCAATAAAAACAGAACATGAAGAAGAAGCTTCTTCTTGTTTTTTTTTTCCTGACTTATTATTTTTTTCTCTATTACTTTCATAAAACTATGAAAAATGTGTTGACATTACTGGACACTGGTGAATTAATTCACTGGTGAATTACCTCAAATACCTTTGCTGATATTCTTCAGCTATATACTACAGTTTCCTCTAAACAAATACTACTCATAATGTTAAATTGTTTGTTGATATGGATGCTGGGTATAAATCTGAGCAAAATAAACCTACTCTGTGTTTTGATTTAAAGCAAATTTGGAGAAGCATCTTCAAGAGGAATGAACAGTTGAGTATCTGGAGAGCCATTTACCTATACATCATAAAAAGATCTTTTCATAGCACACTGACAGAGTGGCTATCATTCTTTTACATGTAGAAGATGAATTCTGAAGAAATACTTAACTTATAATAGTCCCTAAAATACTAACAATGAAAGAAGAATGGAGAAAGTAAATATGCTTAGATGACATGATGTGACGATACGGAAGAAGAGCAAGATTTTTTTTTCAGTTATGTAGTCTGACCTGCGGCAAGTCAAACTTTCCTAACAGCCCTTGGAAAATTAGAGGTTTTGAGGATAGGAGGACAATGCTGAAAACCTGGAGTTAGAAGAAATGAAACTGGTCATAAGCAGTGAAAATTTTATGCAAAATTTAAGAGATGTCTACTCTTTTTCTCTTTTGACATACTTCTGGGATGTAAACCTAAGTTTTTTTAGTATCAAAAAGTTTTTTTAGTATCAAAAGAAAGTATCCAAATCACTACAGTGGGACATGAATTTTAAGCATATACCAGGATTTTGGTGTCTAAGAAATTAGTTTTTCTCTGTGTGACAGAGAAATGTTGTCTTCATTGATCACAGTGAACTATGGTTTAAGAGATTCAAATCCACTTTATTTACTTTCTAATGCATAATTCTCCTACCAAAGAGCTCCTTTGAATACTCGAAAACTGTTAAGTCAGTGGAGCCTTGCATTTAAGTCCAATGAATTTTAACTGTCCCCCACTCATATTGGCAAAAAAGGATCTGAACACCTTCCCTCCAGTGTGTCAGCTGCACCACACAGCTTGGTGTCATCGGTGGACTTGCTGAGGGTGCACTCAACCCTTCTGTTTAAAAAAAACAAACTATGTTTATAATCCCTATAGAAATGTGAAGGATGTGCATGACAAACCAGTGAAGAGACTGAACTGTGAATAACACTATTCTGATGGAGAACCCTCTGGTTTTTGCTCCTGTCATACAGGAACATAGTAAAAATTAAATTCTCCTAGATCCCTCTCTAAGACAATGTGACTCTCCACAGGTCTAGGAATCATAAGATAATACTTGGGGACTAGATGTTTCAGATTTTGATGTTCCTACATTCAATGGTATTGTTTGCTAAATACCTTTCTTAGTGTAGATTGGCTGCACAATCTTTTCTTCAGTTTTCACTGCCTTTTTTAATCTGTACATTTTCCTTTATCCAATGAATCACAGGTTAATTTTCCAAGGATTTTCTTTTTTTATTTGAAGTATATTTTGGCAAAAATATAGTTTATTTTCTTCATGACCATTTACATATTAAAGGATTATTTAAAATACCGCTATTTCTTTGGTCTTGTTTTATTTCAATGAACACAGTGGATTTGCACATAATATATATACTGGGCTTTGTGCCTGCAATGTATTTTACACAACTCTTCTTTCTTTTTTTTTTAAACACACCAACAACACAGTTCCACTAAATTCATGAAGGAATGATATGCAACATTATTCAAGTGCAATGCCACGAAAGTGCTTTCAAGATGCAATGTTTACTTTCTTTTTCCAACAGTAACTCAAGGCAAGCTAATAACAGGATGACCAGAAATGCAGGAGAAGGAAGGTCTGCAAGACATCAAAAGCACTATTGATTTTTCTTAAGTGCTAAAGCTTTTAAAGGAATCCTACAAAGACTCATGCTATGTGGAACAGGACTCTGTGCTCTGTCAATTTAGCTGGACAGTGAAAGGAAGATACAGACTGGAAAAGTCAAACAAATGGAGAGACCTTTGAGGTTAATAAAAGTGAAGCTAGGTTCCTTCCAAATTGCTTTGTAAGCAATTGTAAAGACATGGTAACCATTCCGCTTCACTTCAGTGATGCACCTTAGACGGGAGATGTTATCAGTCCCAGCCTTGAAAGGCTGCAGAGAAAGGCAGAGATAACTCCAGGTAGTTATACTTTAAAAGTCTTCAGACACTGGGGATATGGTCAGTCATGTTCATAACCTCAGATCACCATCCACCATACACATTACAAAAATCTCCCTCCTAGTGCCAAACTCACAAATAATGTCACAATGCTAAATGATCTGTTTCAACCTTCCATTACATTTGCTGTTCACTTTCTGACAGATTATTGCATGTGGCACTTAGTTTACCAGAAAGAGTATACTTTCCCAAGGCCAAATTCTGAGCAAGAGATCCATCAAGGATTCTGAAATGCATTTTCAAAGAAGTTATAGTGATCTGGTGATGTGCTGAATGTGACGTGCTTTCCTGTTTAGAAAACCAAAATCCAGAAGACAGCAATTTAAAATGAGGTTAGAAAGTGATTTACAATATATTTATTCTTCCTACAAAGGCAAAGGCAGGTTTTGAGGCATTTGTGAATGTTTCAACAATTTGAAGTGAAGTATCAATAAATTAAGTTGAACCATCTCAAAACACTTACCGACCTTTTAACTTCTCATGGGGAAAATACCTATCAGATATCAAAGCTGAAAATCTGAGTATTTCGTTCTAAACAATTTACAGGCAGGCTAAAGAGATGCAGCAGAAGCCCAGAAATATGGTGCTTATGTAGCCTACAAACAAATTTCTCATCAGCTGAAAACAAGCTCATATTTTTGCCTCAAGCACCCTTTAAGTTGCATGAGAAAAAAAGCAATTTCTGTTTTGATTTGCATAGAATTACAGCACTACAGAAAGAGATGCTGGTGGTGTATAAATAAAGCTTTCGTAATGTCTGAGGGTTTAGGGAAGATTTGCATGTAAAGAGAACTTGGGTATTTTCAATAAATCAGTAGACATCAAGAGCTCTCACATTACCTGCTTTCATTTAATTTTCATTTAAAAAAAACAATATGGAAAAAATTAGTAGTAAAGTTTTCCAGAAAAAGTTAAATAGAGGAAGCAATGCATAGTCTAAAGAGACAGTTTGCAGCCTGGATTGTTTTTACCTTTGCAGCTATGCCATATTGTGGAAGCTATTCCTGGAGTCTTCAGACTGTATCAAGGCTCTATAAACTCTAAGGGAGAAAATGCTAACTCTCCTGTTTACCTACATTTTGATACATAATGATACCTAAGTTTTAATACATAGAATCATAGAATGGTTTGGGTTGGAAAGGACCCTAAGATCATATAGTTCCAGCATTCCTGCCATGGGCAGGAAGATCTCTCACTAGACCATGTCACCCAATGCCCTTTCTAACCTCTCTTCAAACCATGAGGAACAACAGAACTGAAAACATCAAGGCACTGGAAAATGAGAAATATATAAATGCAGGGTCATGGAGCTGGACAGACTGTATTCAGTGAAGTGCAAGACAAAAACAGGAACAGCACAAACCCAGTTATGAAGGTGAAGGAGAATGTAGAAGAAAAGTTTATATCATTGGGTAAATATTGTGAAATGAGAAATTCCTGCTGCTTTTTTTGAGGAAATTTATTTATTTATTCTGATATATATAGCAGGAAATAATCTCCATCAAAGAAAAACCCTTTTGAAGAAAGGGCTTTGTAAGATTCTGCCAAACAAAATAAGCCTGAAACTAGCATTCTAATATGAAAATATAGGTTTAACTTGGTCTAGTTTTTTATTTTTGCTAAAAACTTTGCCAACAAAATGAAACAGCAATTGCTATTGTCTTTTGAATTATGGAAGAATGTGTACACATATACTTGCATACTTCCTGACTTGGATCTTCCCAATTATCTCAGCTGTACTTTGGCTTTTTGACACACCTACCTTATATTTCATGGGGAAAAAAAAAATAATAAAATTATTATTAAGAGGGCTCCGACAGAAAGGAATGTCAATCAAAATCTAACGCATTGAAAAGGTCAAATAGCTCCCATTAATGCATTCAGAGTCAGAGCTGTCTTTGTTCTTCAGTTTCTTCAATGCTACAATTAACTCAATTAAACTAACTGAAAAGCTAAGAAGCATTGTCACAGATCATAACCTTTAGAAATGTCTGCATTCTCTCTTACATATTTACCTTAGTTAGTGTATTTTAATGATATCTCAAAGAAGAACTGTGTTAAGTGCTCCTGGCTTCTGAAAAAAAAAAAAAAAAAAAAAAAAAAGAAAAAAAAAAA
>NDXB01004891.1:0-21257 GCA_002631895.1 Agapornis roseicollis | reverse complement strand
AAAAAAAATAATAAAATATGATAGTTTAAAAAAAAAAAAAAAAAAAAAGAAAAAGAAAAAAAAGTAAAATTTATAAATAAGACAGCTGTCAGAAGCATAGAGAAAGATTTAGAGTTATTACATTTAAAGATCAATACACAACCATACAGTGACTTGGACACAGAAAGATAGAGTGATAGGAAAAAGAAAAGTAATAGGAAAAAAATACAGTGAAATTCTTATATATATCTCACATCAGCACCCTTCTGCTCTCTCTCAGGAAAAGATGATGAAATTATGATGGGTTATAGGAGATAATAGTACAAGAAAAGGAGGATGAAGCATATAGTCAAGGCTTTGGGTGACTGCCATATCTGATGAGCCAATCAGCTAACTTCCTAACATTTGACTGGGTGATCTTTAAAAACATCTCAGGTAAATAAAGTGGGGTCACTCCATCACTTTGAAAAATACTGTCATGGAAAGGTTGTGTGAACACTAGCACCAAATATATGGTAGAATATACTGTTACACAGGCAACATGTCTATTATAGTCCTTTTACCCTCATCTCAGAAAATATCAATGTCACTGCCAGCTACTCTGTGCAATGTTGTTTACTAAGCTGTGAATATTAAGACTAGCTTCGTGTTATTTTCCTCTTCTGGTCTTATAGAAAGCAATTATTTCTTGTATAGGTGTCTTCTCTTGTCCATGGATGGACTCTTGTACTTTTTATATATTCAGACTGGTCACTGGGAAAACTCCTTTGAAGCTTCCACTGGTCTTAAAACAAATGTTTTACATTTGAGTGTTTTCACCCAAGAGAAAAACAAACCAATCATGAGCAACCAACATTTGGAGAGAATCTCGTCCTAATACTTCTATACATGTTGTTTTTGAAGGTTCTTTTGCATTTGCAAGACTAGAACCAAAGCATGTAACACTTTTTTTTTAACCCATCTAAATTTCTCCTGCAACCATGAATCTCAAAGACTAGAAATGAATAGTACAAACATTGTATAGAAACTTGAATAACTTCCACAGCTAATGCAAGGTTCTTGCTACTGGCTCTCAGCTTATCTACTTAGAACTAGTTGGGATATTTCTGCTCAGGACTGAATCGTATAGGTACAAATTAAAATGTGTTTTCTTTTCCAGTGATTAATCCTGTTTTAACAGGTCAAGATGTTGACATGATGGCATCTGGACTCTAAACTGTACTTTATATAGGCTTCTGTTTTTCCCCAGCTGGAGCAAGCATTTTCAGACAGCAAACACAGTCAGTGCTTTCCTCAGCTCTCTTGAAGGAACTGAACTACTGGCAACTGACATGTCTTTTTCCAGAGTTTTAAAATTCCTTTGATCGCTCAAAGGGGATGATAATTTTCAGATTGAAAAACACCGCTTAAAGGAAAAATCTTTCAGATTATTTCCAAGAGGAACTTGAGAATGACAGTCAAATATATCATAAAGTGGGGCTCTCCTGCCTCCTCTTTGACTGAACACATTACTGGCTTGTGCTAAACAAGAAGGAACAAATTAGAAACACCCTCTTCCCATCCCTGTACCCCCCATAAAATATTACATAAGAGGTTATGGGCAGTTAGGAAGTGCAGGTTTAAAGCAATGTTTATTCTTAGGTTCCCTGTATCACCAGTCTGGGCCAGTTTTTCCTGGTATGTTGAAATATATGGAGAAAAAAAACATTAAAAACTAGTCATTTCCTTCATGAAGCTATTGTTTCATTTCTTTGGTGATTATACCTAGTTGTATTTAGATATAGGTATAGTTTTTCCTTCCCTCCACTATCTCAAAGCTCATAAAACCCAATACCAAATCAAAACAAAATCTGGATTATTTGTGTTCATGCTGTGTACTGTTTGGAAGCAAAAGTTTTTTTCCTGAATACTTTTTTTGTGAGATTACAAATAAAATTTGTAGTTTACACAAATATACCACTGTTTGTTCAAATACGGCATCTCTGGAAGGCATCAGTTCAAAGATACTGTATTGATTTAAATTGAAATGAATTACCTTTCAGGGAAAATGCATTAACTTCAGTGGAGAGAGATGGCAGTGAATATAAATGAAAAAAACACGTTATTTCACTATACTATTTTGGCCTCAGTTCACGTGAATTGGGTTTGGGGTTTTTTTTTTTGTTATTATTTTTTTTAATAAAATAAATTGAATCCAAACCAGCACTAGCATATGACATTGTGTATGTATGAATTTCAACAAGGATGAAAAAAAAAAAGATGGAGAAATGGAAGAGGCATGAAATATGAATCAGATGGCCTTAAGGTCCCTCCTTTCCCCAAGGATTTTACCTACCTACCTTTATTTATTGTCTGATTTAAAAGACACTTGAGGTATTTTATTTTATTATTTTGGGGAAAGGAAGAGTAAATCAATTTAAGCACTTAATGGGATTTCTGATTTAAATAGTCCTGTGAGCAGACTGATTAATGCTTTTTATTTTGTGTACATTCCAAAGCAATGCAGACATGTGACTTTTGTCTCATATTGCTTCTCATACATAATATTTTTATGAGAGCTCCCACAGAAGAATATACTGTTCATATCAGAATTTTTCTTTATTTCCTAAAATTGTATTTGCATATTAAAGTTGCAAAGAAGGCTTGATGTACTAGAGCTAATCATTTGTATTCTGAGAACTGTTTGACAGCAAGAAAAACAACAACAGTCTCTATATGTACAAAATCCTTTCAGGTAAATATTCACACACAAAGGTGAAGTCATTAGTGTATATTAACAAAGGTGGACTAGTCAAGGAAGATGTTAATGCTAAAGTATTTCATGAAACTGAAGAAAGAAGCTGACAAGTTTCCTATGACTTAGGTCAGTATAATACAGCTACTGTATTATACTGTCACTGTATTAAACTGGAATTTTACTTGTAATTTTTTTATCAGTATAAATAAATTCAAACTCTAGCCAATATTCCCTATGTGCTTCTTAGCTACTGTTTTGGTAACATTCTGACAAGTCTGAATTCCAAAGTTCCTTTTTGGTCTGCAGAAATCATATCTTTTATTGATTTCATATTGAGTTTTTATTCCCCATCTAACCTCTCTCTGAGGCCATCCAAAGAAGTGGGCTTAAGCAAGCCCTGAAGCAGGAAACTGACGTGACATTGAAGGAGGATGGTAAGTGATCAAAGTCATTGAACTGGTTCTAAGAGCCTGAGGATAGCAAATGGAAGATCTGACTATAGAAGAGGTGATGGAGAAGTCTTCCCATTAAGTCAGTGAGTGAAAATCAAGCTGGTGAAGAAAATGCACTCACTAGAGACTCTTAAACTGCATATCTTCATACTCATGAATCACTCCTGGTCTAGAAAGGGTTGGAAGTGCAAATTTCAGCAGCAGATAATTTTAAAGGAATCAGTCTACTGTAGAACAAATTGGACTTTATTTGTTACCTTTATGAAGCAGAACATGCAATTAAAGTTGTAGATATTAACTTGCCAACTCAGTCAGAAAAATTCTATCAGAAGATAATTGTTCTTTTCATTTTCCTAATGAGTGCACACAAGCTAACAGGTACATTTTAGAACAACGTAAAAGAGAGTAGCTCAGATGATTTGATATTGAGCACCTCTTTTCATCTCAGTGTCAGTCCCTTCCATTTGAACTCTACCTCAAGAAAGAAATATGATGGTTTGGTTTTGATAATGGCATTTAATAATACACACACTGATAATACATCTAAAATTTAGATTTTCATTGATCATATGGAACTGGAAGTTCATTCATATATTGAAAGGGTAAGATATTAACTGTTGATAGTTCCCTTTATTGGTTTCTCCTCCAACTTCTAAAGTATATATTTATATCATTATATTTGCAGGGATTGTTTAGCTAACCACTTGATGTCACCATAAGTCCATAGAAATATTACTCTTCATGCACTAATGGGGTGCAAATAAGTGACTGGAATAATAATGTGCCTGGAATCAATGTTTCTGTCACTAGTCATATGAGCTAAATAGACAATGCACATCGTTATATTATTTGTGGCAGCAAGGCAAAGGGTACTATAGAAAAACTCCTTTTCGTATGTGCAGTAAAGATTACTTTTAATTGGGCAACTTGCCTAAGAGGAATTAGAAAGAATGAAGAATACTGCAGAGGAAAGGATCCTGGCAAAAGCAGTAAACTGCAAGAAACCAGAAAAGCTATGAGTTTTATTCAGGTCAGAAATATTTTTTGTTGTTGAGCAAAATGTTTCTTTGTTGTTATTACAGACTGTCAAATTATATTTTGGACTTGTCTGGAAAGCTTTTTGAGCATGTGAGAAAAAAACAAGATCTTGTGTTTAATGCTATGATTCAGTTCACCAAAAGGATTAAAGCCTTTTAATATTGCAACAGAGGCTACAAAAATAACTAACTTGGAAATTGTACTTGTTAAAGATGTGACATTTTCATCTGAATAAAAATTGTGTGCCTTTCAATAGCACTAACAGAAGGGTTTATTTTGATATACTCTTAAGACTATCTATAATTTTAATGTGTGTCAATAAATCCTGACTTAGCAAATATTTCAGGAAAAAAATGTATTTACTGAGAAAAAAAATCTGGTAATTTTGTAATTACTAAAATCCAGAATATGGTAATTTTTTAAACCAAAGCAAAGTTGACAAACTGTTTTCACAAAAAAAAAAAAAAGAATTTTGTTTTAAAGGAATTGCGTATTTAAAATAAAAATCCAGGAATAAATATTTTTTTCTTTTATGTTGGACAGAGTGGAAGAATTGTTGGAGATCAAGTTGAGCTCTGTTTTTTGATAAAGCCTTTGCAGTGAGTTAAAAAAGGGAGGGGAGGGAAACCATCTTATTCCACTGAGATCCACTCTTTTTTTCCTATCTCATTTTACTGTGGTTATGAACTACTTCTTCCTCTGAAAATTGCCAAAAGAATTCCCTAATAAAAACTCCTCAAACAACATGATTACTTAGATAAGTAAAGTCTCAAATGTATAGAATATATAAGGGGTGGAAACAGAATGAAGACCTTAAACTCAGTTGAAGAAAAAATGGTGGCACCCTAATCACAGGGGATATCTTACAGTGATAAATTGAAACACTAAGCCACTGTTTAAATAACTAGCAGAGGGTGACGGAGGTGGCCTGCCATGTTTCTAAGTAAATTATTGTTGTGAATTATGGAACCTCAAATCTGTCGGATATATTCAAGTCTATAGGATTGAATATTTTGGGAGAAGCAAAAGTGAGGGGACCTTGATTAAGTTTCCCAATA
The DNA here is from genome assembly GCA_002631895.1 of Agapornis roseicollis. Classification (NCBI taxonomy): domain Eukaryota; kingdom Metazoa; phylum Chordata; class Aves; order Psittaciformes; family Psittacidae; genus Agapornis; species Agapornis roseicollis. The sequence continues at coordinate 15,993 of NDXB01004891.1, read as the reverse complement.
AGGCTTAGATATTTACTTACTTGAAAGACTTGGGGTTTAGAAGTCACACATGCACCCAGAAACAGAACACAGAGCAGCTGGAAAGCTTGTGCTTCTAAGGCATCCAGCAAGCCCCAACTCAGACACAAGGTGCTTTAAGGTTTTGCGTGGCATCAATCTACTTATGCGCTACTTAACCATGTAACCAATTGTTTGATACAGATGCTGCAGATCTCATGACCACCAGGAAAAATTTCTGCTTCTGTTATGTATTTTCGGAACAGACACTTTACCTGGTTTAACTTTGCATTTCTCAGTATCTTCAGTGTAGTTCATAGTGATCATGTGGAACTGTAGAATGTAATTTCTGTGGAATACCTAGCTCTGGCGGCTTCATATGCATCTTCTTTGTGTAGCTGCGCAATCCACTTCACTCAGCTTTGAAAAGCAATTCTGGTTGGTTATGTACCAAACGGTACAATAGCTTAAATCTAGATGATGACTTGCCTGCATGTATTATCATTCTCTATCAAGTGAAGAAGCAACAGTCCAAAAGGCAATCAAACTGATCAAAATTTAGCATAGAACATGCTAATTTAGATGAAAATAAATTACTATAACCTTTCACTTGGCATCCTGGTTTCCAGTAGAATTTAATTTCAGTTTCTTCACTTTATAAAACTAAATGAGAGCTTATATCCAAGCTAATGAAAACATAACAACAAAGGCTGGCAAAACACATCTGAGTTTACAGTAAGAAAACCTAAAAGGAACAAAAGGTTATTGACAAAATGGATTTTCCTGCCCAGACCTTCAATTCTGGCTATAAAGCAATACAGGTGGTCGTGGCTTAAGCCCAGCCTGCAACCCAGAACCACACAACCCTCACTCACTCCTACTCCCACACTTCTTTCCTCGCTCCCAGAGGGATGGGGAGGAGAATCTAAAGAATTTAACTCCCATGGGTTGAGATAAGAACAGTTTAGTAACTAAGGTATAACACAAATCACTGCTGCTACCACCAATAATAAAAATGATAATAAAGGACATAACAAGGGAAGAGAATACAACTGCTCACCACTGACCGATACCCAGCCTGGCCGAAGCAGTGATCCAGCCCTTCCAGGTAACTGCCCCCAGTTTCTATACTGGGCATGACGTGCTGTGGTATGGAATACCTCTTTGGTTAGTTTGGGTCAGGTGTCCTGTCTCTACTTCCTCCTGGCTTTCCCTCCTCCCTGGCAGAGCATGAGACTCAGAAAGTCCTTGGTCAGACTAAGCATTACTAAGCAGCAATTAAAAATATCAGTGCTATCAGCACTGTTCCCAGGCTGAAAGTCAAAACCAGAGCACTGCACCAGCTACTAAGAAGGAGAAAAATTACTGCTGCTGCTGAACCCAGGACAACAGTGCATGCCAGATATTTTGATACAGGAAAGACTGGGATTTGGCACATTGGAAAGTGTAATGATGCTGTTTTCTTATTTTCCCTCAGCCCTGCATTTTGTTCCATGAGCTGTATGCTAATGACTTGGTGATCTAAACAGCAAAGACATCAATGCCCTTTTTCAGTAATTTCCTTATCATTGCAAAAGCAACTCAAAAGAAAGGAGAAACTAATAGCCAAACTCAGCTCAGGTCTATAATAAATCAATGGTTTAATTCTGAATGCTCTATTCCAAAACACAAGACTGACAGAGATGCCAATGAATTAAAAGGAAAGAAAAATAACACTGTGTTAAAATAATCACAAACCCCCCAATAATACATTCTAAATCTTACTCTTAATAGGCATCATACTTAATGTCCAGTCTGTATTTTCATTATAAACACTGTTATTGGGGAGTTAATAACTCAATTTAATCAGTGCATAGTTGAAACTGTAGATCTACTCTTGGTTCAAAATTTCAAAATATAATGTTTTGGGAGGTACAAATTAGAAGAAAACATTATATATAGGCTGTTAGACTTTATTTTATGATTCAAAAGTGCAAACGATGTTCTCAAGGCAATTAATCTTCAGGTCCTTTATAAAGGAAAAGTAAATGTCAGTCTTTCATCCTTATTTTATTAAAATAAGGGTGAGCAGTGGATATGCTTGCTAATACTGAACTGTCATCTAGCATAAGATAAAGTCAATTTGAGCCATATCAGTTTCTGCTCAGCTGGTATCTTGCCTTATTTTTTTCTCTCCAGTATTTATGTTATATGGCAGTGAGCAATTCTACACACAATATATTTAAGCAATAAAAGCAGAGGAACAGGCCTTTTTCTGAGAATTAACAACCTCCTGGGAGCCAATGATCCACAACCTTGGAAAGGGTCATTAACCCCAAAAAAATGCCCAGTGTTGAAGTTGTTACTGACACGAGCTAAAAGTGTATGTATTTGTCTAGGGAAAAAAATAACAGTAAAGGCTGAATGTTCAGAATTTGTATTTCTGCAGGTGACAGTATTTTTAGCAAACCAAGTAAATGATGCTCCTAGAATAAGGAAAATGTTTTTGCTAATGTTATATTCCATAAATTTCAGTCAGTGGTATAATGTGATGAAATGTATTTGATTGTATGGTGCTTGAAAGACTCTCAGAGAGGAAAGAGTGATAAATAGTTGAGAGGAAAGAGAATAAACAAGCAAAACTAAACAGATGATGAAATTATAAAGCAGGAAGACAAAGGCAGAAAAAAAGAACAGTTTCAGGGAGGAGAATAAAATTAGAGGCAGGAGAGAAGTTAGAAAGCATGAAAAAGTTAAAATCTGACTGCAATTGTTTTCACATTTTGATAGTTTTCTGCATGGATTTGTATGCAAAAACAGAGGTGCCTTGGCTACTAAGATGCAGAAGTGCGTAATGGACATATTTCAGATGAAGTTTCTTTTTGGATCACTGACACCATTCCAACATTAACCATGTGGATAAATTTAATATGTTATTTATTTATTTATTTTCCCCAAGAGCAGAGTTTTGTCATGGACAAGTAGAAATTCAGCAATTTCTACAAGAAATTGGAATCTACATTAAACTTCATGGACCATTGACTTGAAGAGGCTAAGCAGAGTAACAATATGCTTTGTAAAGGAGCATGTTTTTTTCTGATTTATACCTCTTCTCCTGGAATCTGACGGGGCTTTTAGGCATTCAGCTGCTTTCTCTCTTCATTGGATGACTGTTACTGAGTCCAAAAGTACCCAAACTGGTTTTCTAAACAGAAGTTATGTCTGGAATAAAAAATTTACTTGATGGAGATCATGAGAGGATATTCTGATGCAGAACCACAGGAATCTTTTTATTAATTAAATCTCCCTTGGTAGCTATGGGATATTCTTTCACCTATCCAGAACAGATTTAACTTCTTTGATATTGCCTTAAGGCTTTCTTTCAAGTATTATAGAACTTCAAAGCCTAGGAGCTTAGATCTTCTCTAGTGTTGAAGTATATCTGATATTGGATGTAAAGTCAAGCTACCCAATCTAAGAGAAAGCCTGACCCTGGACTTCTCATTCTGCCTAGGGCTATATGAAAGTGAAAAAGAAAGCTCTGAGACTAGATGGAGCTGCAGCAAAAGCTATTTTTAAAAAATGGTAAAATATTGCATTTTATATTCTGAAGTCTCAGTTCTTAACATAAAGCTTGTAAAAGAGACAGTAAGGAAAAGTTATACAGATGGAAAATGTATTACTCTATATATTAGAAATATCATGGGCATTGGAGGTGACTAGTTTTTATGCATGCTATGCAGTACAGTAGCAAACCATATGATATCTGGGGATAACATATTTTACAGTCAAAGCATTTTCATTCAGTCTCATACAGGATTATGACCAGCAGTACACATATATATGGCTATGAAAATGTCCCATAAATAAATTGTAGTTTTAATTCTATTCATGGTAAAAGTACATATATTTTACCTAATATATAAAATACCAAACCTTGGCACACAATAAAGGATGTTAGAAAAAGATAAGCTGTTCAAAAACCTAGTGTTTTTTACGGTTAATCAGAAACCACAAATAAGTGCATTCATGTTTATTTCACATTGCTTACTGCTGTCTCACTAGAGCTATCAGTTAAAAATTCATATCAGTAAAGCCGTAAACATAATTCAAAAAGAATCAGCATGAATTTATTGCCACTAATAAAAAAAATAAGAGAGCAAAACAGAAAATGTAATTTTCTATGATGTCTCACAAGGCTTATAATTAATTTCAGATAGAAATTGAAACTAAATTAAACATTATAGTCAGCAGAGGTTTTCTGAGGAACCTATCAATAGGTTATTTTTCAGAAGGGTATATTTACAATTGCATTTTGATGAAATACATGCATTATAATGCAAATGCCAGGAAGAGAGTCTGGAAAACATGTAAGAGCCAGGTTCCCCTCACAGTCCAAGTACTCTGACTTTTCTGTATATTCTTTAATCTTTCAGCCATCTCCTTCCTGAAAACATAATTCCAGGTGCACTAAAGCTCTTGGGAAGATTATAATTACCTTCAATGATTTTCAAGAAGGCTCTGAGATAATAGAGAATTCTTCGATTAGCAGGTGCAAAAGACTGTTCCCATCTTACTTACTCTCATTTTAGAGAATAGTTAAGAACTTGGGGCATAATCAAATATAATTTTTTCTGATTTTATACTTGAATCTAATTCCACTGACTTGAGTGGAGCAGATCCTGATTTACGCTGTTGTGAAGGAAGTTATCAGAACACAAGTTTCCAAGTTTTGACAAGATTTTTTCTTATGTCTCTATTGCTAATTTTCTTCTCATTATTCTTACTGTATTTTAAATATGTAATTCTACCTTATTGCTTTTAGAAAATGTAAACACACTTAAAATAGTGTATAAATTTTCTTTCTACTGAGGAGCTCTTTTGAAATATGATACTTTAAGAAGTCCTTAAATTAGATTAGCCAAAAGGTTTAAAAAAGGGTTCAGAGTTAGGTTTTTCTGAATTGTAACCTCCAAGAACTACAAATAGCAGTGACACTATGAATTGCAGTAGGTCTCTATGCTTTCTGTTTTGCAGTTACTGAGGAATGGTGTACAGAGTACTCATCCTGGAAATTCTTGCTTGGCCACATTTCCTCTGACTTTAGGGAAGGAGACCGTATGTTCATCATCCATCTGCATAATTTGATCTGCTTTGAGAAATGGTGTGTCTACCTGTCTATGTTATGTGTGTGTACTTTTGTAGGTATCTTAAATCCAACATAATCTCAGAAAAGTGAATTTTACCATTCTAAAGATTCTTGGGCCATTTTCTTCCAGATTTTCAAATAGAGGTTTGACTGCTTGCTTGAGAGGGAATAATAAGGCTTTCTAGAAAGGAAGTGCGGGTTTGATGACCAGTTCAACCCCTCAGTTTGAAAGAAGCTGCACAAAATACACAGTTCTCCAAGGTTCTGAGGTTCTGAAGAGTTACAGGACTGCTGGTTGCCACAAAGCAAGTATCATTCTTCTGCAAAGAAACTCAAATTGCCCTTTCTGCTGCCATAGTTCCTCCTAGCATTCTTTATTACCTGCCACCATCTACTCTGCATCTCTTCCTGTTCATTTTAATTTTCTTCTCATAGGAATAACATCTTTCTTTTTCTCCTTAGCACCTTTTATCACTAAAATATGCTTCTAGTTTAGAGGTTTTGTCCATGATTAGATTTGTAAGCAGGCACTTTAAACTGCTTGTCCAAGTTCTGATAGCTTTGAATGGAATAGTTCGACAGCACTTGTACTCATTAATACAATGTTATTTCACCAGAAAATTTCTAACTAAATGACCATTTTCTTAGTTTAATTTATGTAGGTCCAATAAATGTAATTCAGTTTGCACCTTATAAGTATTTTAAAGCATGTGTCATGGTTTAAACTCAGCCACGCAGTCTCTCTCTCACTCCCCTCCCCCTCCCTCCTGCTCCCGGAGGGATGGGGAGGGGAATCGGAAGAATGTAACTCCCACGGGTTGAGATAAGAACAGTTTAGTAACTAAGGTATAACACAAATCACTGCTGCTACCACCAATACTAATAATGATAATAAAGGACATAACAAGGGAAGAGAATACAACCGCTCACCACCCACCGACCGATACCCAGCCCAACCGAGCAGTGATCTAGCCCTTCCAGGTAACTGTCCCCAGTTTACATACTGGGCATGTTGTGCTGTGGTATGGAATACCTCTTTGGTTAGTTTGGGTCAGGTGTCCTGTCTCTGCTTCCTCCTGGCTTCCTCTCCTCCCTGGCAGAGCATGAGACTCAGAAAGTCCTTGACCAAAGTAAACATTCTGACCAGCAACTAAAAACATCGGTGTTATCAGTGCTGTTCCCATGCTCAAAGTCAAAACCAGAGCACTGCATCAGCTACTAAGGAGAAAAATCACTGCTACTGCTGAACTCAAGACAGCATGTATTTTTCTAACTTTTCTTACATTCCCCTTATTCCTATAGCTGCTAAAAAGAGTATTATTTGAAGTTAATATTTTTAAGATTTCCAAGAATAGGCAAGTACATATTATGCATAGCACATACCATGTTTTCAACATAAGACATCTTTTAGGACCTTTGTAGTGACAAATGTCATTTTCTGACAAATGTCAGAAATAAGGCTAACAGCACTCATACTATTACTAATTCATATATATAATATTAATTTGCAGACAGGACTACAGAACAGCTTATTCCTTCCTTGTAACTAACATTTCCATAAAGGAAGACTAATTCCTCTCTTAGGCCTCCTTTTTCTCTCTAACAACTCCAAAACATTCAGTATTACACTTCAAGCTCTATTTTGTTGATCACTGATCACTCTTTTTGCTATTCATTGTCTGATAGGTCCAGATATTTATTCAAATGTAGTCCCAGAGCTGGACAGACTACTTACGTAGTGTGGTAGAAAGGTTATGCCACATATTTTACTGACAAACTTGCTTTTGCACCCCAGTAGCATGTCAGTCTTTCTGAAAACAACATGACATTGTTGTCACATTGAGTGCTTAGTACATTCCCTTCTTAGAGTTCTTTTCTACACAGCCAGTAATTTTGATGTGGTGCCCATTCACAATGTAAGAATTCATTATATGCCGGTGCAAGTGGAGGCCTTTTTAAAATTGAACCATGTGTTATTATTTTTGACTTCTTTTTCCAGTCTGTCAGGATTGTTTCACATTTGAACTCATATTCTAGAGGGCTGCCACCTTTCCAAAATGGGTGGTGGTTGTTAGGTGAATATGACAATTCTGTCAGTCAGCTCATTGGAAAAAAAGAAATGAATGAAACAAGGCTCAGAACAGACTTTTAAAGAATTATTGATATATTGTTCTAGTTTGATAATGCACAGTACTAAGTGTGCCTTGAGTGTGTTTTTACAGCTGTTCAGTACTTTCAATTTGGTTGTGTTTCCTTATCTTTCGGATTAATATAATCTGCAACAGCCTTACTGAAGTCACGGTACATAATGTTCCACTCTTACAAGTTACCACAGAAAGAAACTAGACAGATTGAACACAATGAATTTCCATTTGAATTTCAATAAATCTTTATTGGGGCATATTCATATTGTAGGTACCATATATGTGATTAATTTACTTGAATTTACTGGAAATTGAAGATGAGAAAAATAGAATTCTGATTATGTTACTTTCTTCATTTAAAATAAAACAGCACAAGGTTGCAATTTTCCAGTCTTTCAGAATGCCTAAGATCTCTTAGCATTCCTGCTTTTGATAATTTTATCATTTCTCTAAAATGCAGATGTCACATTAAGTAGAACCATTTGACAATACCAAGAATATCTGAGTATTTTCTGCCTTTAGTTTTTTCTACCTATTTCCACATCTCATTCTTTCTCCCATTTCTTGGTATTGATAGTGTGAACTACTCAAGAGTTGACCTCTGTGATTTATGTTTGAGATAGTCTTATTTGTTATTCATATGTGCTATCAAAACTAATACTTTATATTTGATTAGAACTTTGATCCATTAATTTGACCAACTAAATAAATGGGACCATTGTGCATATGACACTAATTAATGTCAATTTTTATTACTTAAAATATCAGGATGATCCAAAAAAAAAAAAAATTCCAATCATCTTTTTTACTTCCAAATGACATAGAAAGATATTCTCCACTTATCTGTATTTAAAAGAGTCTTTATACGTTTTATTAAACCACCAGAATCTCATTGGACCTCTTATCTTCTTAAAATACTCTGCACTTGCTTTGGCTGGTACTGCCAAGCAAGATTCAGTGGAGAATTATCCATCATTTTTATTCAAGCAGCACATATTTATAAATTCTAAAAACTTATTTTGCCCTGAACTTTTTACCAGTTCTACAACTCCACCAGAAAATCTGCCCTTTTCATTAAGCCTCTAGTCATCTTTCTTTTGTCCTCTCATTTTTAGTATGTTGATGCAGTACACTCTTGACAATAATGTTTTTGAACAATATTGGCAATTTTTAGTGAATTTGCTGGGTCCACACATATTTAAGAAGCAATCTTTATAAATAAAGCAATCTTTATAAATAAACCGTGCTCCGGTTTTAGCAAAAACACGTTCTGGTGTAATAAAGGCTGTTTGATATCTTTTACTGATTTTTCACTGTAATTTATAACATGCCTTCTGAAAAATTAAATATGGTAAATTGTATTATATTCTGACAACAACCAAATTTCTTCTGCAAGGTATTCTAGGGAAGCAGTGAAGCTGATAAATCACCATGATTTCTTCTGAAACTGTACCAACTATTCATTCAGCTCAATGAATGGAAAGGTACACACGGACTGAACACTCTACAAAGCTGCTACAGAGCAGGGGTGGCCTTCTGAGAAACAGCAGACATGTAACATAACTGTTCATTTTTGGGCTGGATTTCTGCAAGCTTTCCTAGGTTCTGATAAAACTTCAACAAGCAATTCTTCAGAGAACAGAATGAGAAAATGACAAAAAAAAAAATAAAAAAAAAAAGAGAAATAAAATCCTTTCAAATAAATTGAAAAAGGAAAGTAACCTTTAATCCAGCAAAGGCTTGAGCAAATTAGCACTGATCACCACAGAACAACCTGTGACATTACTGGTTGCTCTCTCTGGTGCAAATTTGAACTTGATACGACTCTATTGAACTTGTACAACTCTATAGAGGGTAGTGACATTAAAGCAGAAATTTGTTCTAGTACTTCCAGTCTCCTTGAGAGAGTGACCCATTTCTCAAATGGCTAATCTATTTGAATTAAATTAGGTGAACCTAACATTCATTTCAAAATCTCTTGTTGCTCCTCTTGTCAGCTTTGCAGTGTAGGGAGCATAACTCTTGTCTTTTGGGAGATGTTGCTATCAATGTAATTTACATCAGACTAGGTGACTGTTGTTAAGATGCATAAATGAAGCTCAGATAGCCTCAGGATTAAGGAATCAAAGTGCTCTTTCTAGCAGTTTCCCTTTTTTCCTTTCCCTACTATCTTTTAAAATTTAATTTTAAAGCATCAAATTTGGGAGCTTTTATAATTTCTTTTTTATGACTATTCCACAACCTCTACCCTTTCATTCTAGATTTTATATATTTTCATAATTTCTCCTCTCCTCTGCTGTTTGTGTCTCCCAGTCATGCACAAAACAGTCTCTCTTCTTCCATTTTGTGGCAAGTCCCTTCAAACACTGAATTTAAAGGTTTCTTCATAACCCCAGCCCCATTTTTTTCGCTTGGAAGACTGTATGCACTTGGCACTAATGACAAGTGGCTTGCCGTATGCTTCATCATTTACTGTAACTTATTTTTAGTGTATTTCAAAATATTATTATAGAATAAGTTCACAGACTGCTCACAGCAGCAGGTGAGCCAAGTGAAGAGTGTCTCAGCAGTTCTGCCACCAGCATTGTAATTTCCAGAGGAGCAGACTGGTATGTATTCACCCTATGCTGCTGGAGCAAGATGTTCTAGAATCCATTTGTCAAAGTCTCTTTCTAGATGATAATTACAAGATTAATACTTTAAGTTTCTGTGTATAACAAGTAAGAGGACAGTTTCTGCACTGCTCTGAAGAACTAGCTAATGATAAACAAAAACCTAAAATGTCACCAAAGCCCTATACAAAGGGTTTCTCAAATCCAGTAGAACTGGTTCTAAGTCAAGAAACTATCTGGAACTAAACAAAGTCTTTACGTTACATGAACAGTTAATTTGAGTTGATAATTAAAACCTATTGTGTTTGAGAAATTACTTTGCTCATATGGTCATATTCAAAAGTGCTCATACAGCACAAGTTTGAAAGAGGAAAATCTGCTTGAAAAGATTTAGAGCTAGCTCTTTAGCTGTGACAGACTGGAACAGTTCTATTATTGCCTGTGGAGTTAGCCATATTTATATTTGGCAAGGTTATGACTGACAGTGTCTAACACAACCTTTTCCAACACAAAATTGTGAATTGTGGTCCCTGTCTTTTCCCACATTCCTTTTCGCATATCTGCACTTTATGATTTCAAAATGTTGTTTATTTTAATTGGATCACTGAATTCTTCTTACATGCTTTTTAATCTTTTTAGAAAAAATGACATAGGCAATTGATGAGAAAATCCATCCAAGTACTAGAAAACCAAATCAACGTGATGACTTGAGAACAGAACAATTGTGAATCATTTCTACACCTACAAAACTAGCTTTTGAAAAAATGAATACTTGAAATCTATTTTTATCCATATGTGCTTTAATTACAAATGTTTTAAGAAAGACTATTTGCATGTGTGTTTGCATGCATATATAAGTATGCGTCTATGTAACAGATAGGGAGAGGAATTTCATTAGCTCATTGATTTTAGCTCCATAGGCCTATGTTTACTAAATGGATAGTCATAATTAACTCATCTATTGCATGCAAAAGTTACTTATGGTTGCTAACAAAAATTTATAGATAAATTAAAATATACTTTGATAATTAATCTTTATAGTCTCATATTTTATGCCACACCATAGATCCTGTTTGTCATATGGAAAAAGACAACAGTGTCCTTTACATCAGCTCAAAGTTCAAAATCATTCTGTAGAAATTCTTCATATTCATCTGATGTACATATGAGCCAAAAGAATGGGTGAATTCAAAGTTCAGGTAAACTTTAGGGTGAAGTGATAATTCTTTATTTAAAAACCATGTAAATATATATATACGTATATATATAATGAGGTTTTATGTGGTTTTAATTAGCATCAATCCATTTTTCTCTTTCTTTTTTAAAAGTTTAATGTCTTAATTACACTTTCTATAAAGGAAAAAAAAAGAGAAAATTGCCTCTTGGTTCACAAGACACTAAGATGATTTTAACATTAAAAACATTGAGATACCTTCAAGATACTTTCAAATCTGGTAAAGCATTTTTCAAGGAAACAAAGCATTTTAATGACAGTTTAGAATAGATGTGTGCTGTGTTCAGGTACCTAAAATTCTCACTATCATTTTCTTATCAAATGTTAAATGATTATCAAAATAATTTCCCCTCCAGAAGCTCCTAGGACTACACCTCTACCAGTTTTGTTGAAAGGGGGATAATCAGGCTGAGGACATCCTCAGATTTTATTTGAAACACCAGTGGTGCCTTTCTCTTTCCCATATTTCATGCTTGAAGAAATGCAAAGAATAAAGATCAATAATTAAACAGAAACAAAACCAAAACAAACCCCAGAAGAAATAAAGATTGTTTGCCTGCTTTTATATATAAGAAAGATCATAAAACATTTTTTTAATGCAACACCGTTTTATGCTATTGAACAGGTTTTTTTTCATTGAAAGTCAGTATCAACATATTGCTGATAATTTTTAAATGATCTGATTCTTGTCACTTTAGAGTGAGAACTTTGTAACACTGAAAGCTGTTCCGGGTATGGCAGAATAAAAAGCACAGATCTGGCTGTATGTTTAAATGTAAATGTATGTAAATGTATATTTAAACATATGTAATAAATAGTTTTCTTCTTATAATACATTAATGAGAGCACATTGCATATAGACACAGCTTCAAGTAAACATAATTTAACTTATGTTTTAAATGTCAGGTATTCTGTGGTGGGAAATTTCAGGACCAGAAATAATGTTTTGCCTCTCCCAATACTGGAAAACAAGGAATGTTTTACAGGTATGGACTTTACTTTTATAAACAAAACGAGACAAAGAGATAAACGATATTCTGTCAGTACTGGAATGATACCACCATCCCATTTACTCTACAAAAATTTTCAATCTAAATTAGTGCGTGCATAAGAAGGAACATAAAAAAAAACCCTCAAGTTAGATGCAAAGAAATAAATATGCACACTATTTAATTAAAATAACTGTATAATGAGAAGAAATTATTGCATAGCATATGAATGCATACCTCAGGAATGTGTCAGGGGTTTTTTGTTTCTTTCCTACAACTACCAAGCAGAATTTTATTATCTCAATTAAATTAATCAAATACTTTTAAGGATGTCTGAGAATATTAAAATGTATGGATAAAAAGATTCTGCCTCAGTCCCTGAAAACCTGATATGAACTAACCTTGGGAATGAATCATGTCTGTTTATAGCAGCCAGCAGGAGGTAGAAAATTAATTAAATATATTTCAGGGCTTTGGTTATTCTTAATCTCTCAGTTGAGTTTTAAATGTGTCTGTCTCTAGAGAGCAGTCTTTTAAACAGTTATTTTTTTGTGTTTTATTTTGTTTCTTTTATAACAGAGCAATTTTCTGAGAGGTACTGAAATAATTTACAATCTCTGTGTTGTCTGTTTTCCCTGCAGAAGAATCTGCTTCATTGAATTCTATGGTTGAAAAAGCAATCTAATACTTGTTCATCTGCTTCATAATCAAACATATTTATTGTCATATTCAAGTCCAGAGAAGCGTTAGACATGTATCCTTCTTGTATCTAGTTCATCTGTATAAAGTTTTGGGTTTACAGCTATTTATTTCTGTTAATGGTACCTGTTTCTTTAAAGTTTCAAGGTGTGCTTTGCTACAAAAGCCTCCTTATCACTGGCAAGTGTTGGAGTATATTTTTTGAATACACAAGTCAAACTGGATTTCTGACCTTGGGAGCAGTCCTCTGCAGCAGAGGCAGTCCACTACATGCTATGAAAAAGAAAGATGTGATCCTAGTCTTTTCCTCACAGGATCAGTTTCTAGTATATGCTTCCAGCAAGTCCCTGAGACCATCTTAGCACATAATTGCCAGGTGGGCCAGCTGGCTGGAAGGAAAGAGGCTGCATATGCTTGCCTATCAGTAAGACCTCAGGAGGAAATTACAGGCCAAATTTCCACATGTAAATTCAGAAAAATTTTATGGGTCATCCCTGGATATCAAAGCAGCAAATGAATACAGTACAGGACTGCTAGCAAGTCAGTGAGCTATGCCAGATTTCGACTGAATTTAGGGCTGCTTTATGGACTGAGAATCTGAAACAAACCTCAACGAGGAGCTATTCCATGATGGCCGATTTCTGTGATTTCTTTTTCCTCAGAGCGACATTTTATACATAATTTCATGTAAACGAAAGAGTTGGTTAAAAAAATAATCTCATTTCTTTACTAATTTGCTTCACTATTATTCAGCTGATAAATAGATAATGTGATATGCACAGATCTTACTCCTTCTTTCCCATATAGAGTATGACTATTGCGGAATCTGATGGAAAAGGATTTGATGGAAAAGTACTTGTCCTTTACATTTATATTAAAGTTTCTGAGCCTACTATCATATTGCAATATTTAATCATTTATCACTATTTTGAGTGATTAGAGAAAAAAATCTGTAATATGTAAATTGAAGAAATGAACAGAAAACCTCCTGAAGTTATGAGCATTCTACCAAAATTTCTGTAATGTAATCCTGTTTGATTTGCCTCCAAATGTCTAGTTGGATTTGATAACAGAAACAAAGAAACTTTTTTGTAATTCTAGTGTTTAAAATCCTTTAAAGAATACCAAACTCCTGACAAGTCAGAGGAACTTCCAAAGATAAGTAGAAGGATAATTAATATCTGTAACTGATTTACTAGATTTCAGATGTTCTGCTTCCAGTCCCATTCTCTATATTCCTGACTGTAGAATCAGCTAATAAAATAGACTTGGAAAAAAAACCTCAAGAAGACAACCTTTATATTGCAAGTGTAAAAATTAATTGCGTTTTAAAAAAGTGATGACTGTGTACAGTCAATATCTAGGCAATTTGAATGAAGTTATTGACTTCTTATCCTTTAGTGAGAGTGAAATAGTTCATATTATAAGCAGTTCATACAGGTCAGGAAATGTGGTCTGAGTCTCTTATTGCATACAAGGTCAGGCTGTCCCAGTTCTATCTGGCAATTTTTTAGCCATGCAGTTCTGTTGTGGATCTTCTATAGCATGGATATGGATAGAATCAGAGAATAGAATCATAGAATAGTTGGTGTTGGAAAGGACCTTAAGATCATATAGTTCCAACCCCCCTGCCATAAGCAGGGACACCTCACACTAAACCATGTCACCCAAGGCTTCATCCAATCTGGCCTTGAACACTGACACAGATGGAGCACTCACAACCTCCCTGGGCAACCCATTCCAGCAACTCACCACCCTAACAGGAAAGAATTTCTTCCTTATAGCCAATTTAAACCTCTCCTGTTTAAGTTTGAACCCGTTACCCCTTGCCCTGTCACTACAGTCCCTAATGAAGAGTCCCAGCATCCCTNAGTTTGAACCCGTTACCCCTTGCCCTGTCACTACAGTCCCTAATGAAGAGTCCCTCCCCAGCATCCCTAGAGGCCCCCTTCAGATACTGGAAGGCTGCTATGAGGTCTCCACGCAGCCTTCTCTTCTCCAGGCTGAACAGCCCCAACTCTCTCAGCCTGTCCTCATATGGGAGATGCTCCACTCCCCTGATCAACTTCGTGGCCTCCTCTGGACTTGTTCCAACAGTTCCATGTCCTTTTTATGTTGAGGACACCAGAACTGCACACAATGCTTCAGGTGAGGTCTCACAAGAGCAGAGCAGAGGGGCGAGGTCACCTCCTTCGACCTGCTGGTCACGCTCCTTTTGATGCAGCCCAGGATACGGTTGCTTTCTGGGCTGCAAGCGCACACTGCAGTTGGCTCATGTTCATTTTCTCATCGACCACCACCCCCAAGTCCTTCTCCGCAGGGCTGCTCTCAATCCTCTCTTTGCCCAACCTGTAGCTGTGCCTGGCATTGCTCCAACCCAGATGTAGGACCTTGCACTTGGCATGGTTAAACTTTATGAGGTTGACATCAGCCCACCTCACAAGCATGTCAAGGTGGCATTCCTTCCCTCCAATGTATCCACTGAACCACACAGCTTGGTGTCATTGGCAAACTTGCTGAGGGCGCACTCAATCTCACTGCCTGTGTCAGTGACAAAGATGTTAACCAGGACTGGTCCAAACACCGATCCCTGAGGGACACCACTTGTCACTGGCCTCCAGCCGGACACTGAGCCATTGACCACAACTCTTTGCATGCAGCCATCCAGCCAGTTCTTTATCCACCGAGTGGTCCACCTATCAAATTGATGTCTCTCCAATTTAGAGACAAGGGTGTCATGTGGGGCAGTGTCAAATGCTTTGCACAAGTCCAGGTAGATGACGTCAACTGCTCTACCCCTGTCCATCAATTCTGTAGCCCCATCATAGGTGGCCACCAAGTTGGTCAGGCAGGATTTCCCCTTAGTGAAGCCATGCTGGCTGTCACCATGCACCTTGTTGTTTTTCATGTGCCTTAGCACGCCTTCCAGGAGAATCTGCTCCAAGATTTTGCCAGGCACAGAGGTGAGACTGACTGGTCTGTAATTCCCTGGGTCTTCCATTTTCTACTTCTTGAATATGAGGGTTATATTTCCCCTTTTCTAGTCGTCGGGAACTTCTCCTGATTGCTATGATCTCTCAAATATGATGGACAGTGGCTTAGCAACTTCACTTACCAGGTCCTTCAAGACCCGCGGATGGATTTCATCAGGTCCCATGGACTTGTGCACGTTTAGGTTCTTAAGATGGTC
>NDXB01004890.1:120210-131211 GCA_002631895.1 Agapornis roseicollis | reverse complement strand
AATAAAAAAAAAAAAAAAAAAAAAAGAAAAAAAAAAGAAAACCAAGAAAAAAGAAAAGCTCAACAGCTCAATCTGTCTCCTCTGTTGAAAATGCCACCTAACTCTGAGTCTTTAGTAAATTTCAACAGACTACTACACTTTTTCTGCCAAAGCTATTACTGAAAACATTAAACAATATTGGTTCCAAGACTGATGTTCAGGAACTCTATTAAATAATCTTTCAACATGTTCCACTTTCTCATTTTAACATGATTTATTCTGAGTCATGTTTATCATTCTAATTTATGCTTGCTTTCTGGAAAGTGTACAGAAATATAAAACAATACAATTCAACACCCTTGCTCAAAAAGTACTTCCTTATGTATGTAGCCTACAGTTGATTTACTAAAGGAAAATAAAATGGATAAAACAGCCTTACTGTGCTAAAAGTTACTGCCAATATATGACATTGTTAAATTAAAAATTAATTGCCTGAAGAAACATACAGAAATGTGTACATGCATACTCCAGATTTTTTATTTAGTGTTGCTTAATAATTTACAGCTTGAGTAAGAACGTGCCTCCTTCAGTATAAAAATGCTAAATGCATTAAAGAAGAAAGAATCCCTGAAGTACAGGAGTGACCATTAAAACTTGTTAGTAAAAAATTAATACTCAGCACTGTAAATCATTTTAACTTACTCTACAGTTGTAATGGTCACACAATTACAAATAGTTATGAACCATTCTCTGAGATTTAAGATAAATGATCAAATTAATTCTTAGTTTAGTAAAATAATCTGTTACTTCAGTCTGACAGACTGAATCCAACAATGAGAAAAAAAAACCACAATTTTCCGGTTGGCTGGTTTTTGCACTGCTTGTACAACTTCCGCTTTACATTCCACCCACTGCTGTCCTTTCAAAACAGATACCAGTGACCATTAAACACAAACCCAATAAAACTGGGTTGGTTTGTTTGGTTTTTTTCCCCTTCTATAAATGAAGATCAGCTCTAGCAAAATGTTTTGTTGGGTTTGAAAGCACTGGTGTTCATTTTTTGAACTCGAACACTTTCAAGTGACAATTTCCTTTAGAAGTTTTTTGAAATTTTCATGTTCCCCTTTTTTAACTAAACAAAAAAAATGTTCTCCAAACTTTTTTATGTCACACTGCATTTCTGGCAAAAACATTTCAATCAGGTAATATCACCTTCCCTATCCAAGAGATTACAAGATGCCAAATACCCCAGCAGCTTTTCTATAGCAACATATTCCATATTTCAAACAGACAAAGTGTGGCTTTGGAAGCAGTGCATCTGATTATTCTCAAGAATTGTTACTCTTTACAGGCAGATTTTCATTTTTAAAAGGGTAAAATTTTATCTTTTTATCACAAAATGTCACAATTACAGTGCTTAATTTTGCCAAAGGCTATAAAAAGTTTAAAATTTTGTTTTGATTACTTGGTTGGTACAGAGATTTTATTTCCCATCAGAACACAGTACTGTAGGGAACACTGACCAAATAAACTCTCTCCTTGTTTGTGTCTCATCTAGTGTTATAATTATAAAAAACTTCAGGCTGTCATAGTTAGAGTCCTGTTGATTTTACTACTCTCGTATCACACACAGCTCTCTGCTCACTGTCCAGTCATGCAGAGGCTGAACACTGTCTTTTACACTCCTGGCAACTGGGTAGCAGTAGAAGTCTTCAAAACCTGGATCAAACTGTGCACATTTAAAATTAATTTCCAGTCAGTCTTATTTTTAAAGGAGGACTGAACTTAGCACTCATCCTCTTTTCCCTGAGAGCAGATCTTATACACCGAGACATTGCCCTTCAAATATTTGTGGCATTTCAATTAAAGCAGCTTTAAGGAATTGCTTCCTGATAAAATGTCATCCTTGTGGAATTAGTGAAATACTTATCAAGATGAATTTTAAATTATTTGCATGTATGTCCTTCCTAATTGCATTTGCATATGCATTGTGCTAATTAGCCCAGTGGCTTTAATATGAATTAGAAATTGATACTGTGAACGTTCTCAGGTTTAACTTTTTAAAAGTGCCATGATGGTTATAAAACGGCACAGCAATTTTGATTTACATGGATCACTTCAAGCAGGGATAGTGGGGATGTGTTTTCTCTGCAGTGACATGGTGCAGAGAGGAGTCAATTGAAACTGTTCACCAACTACCAAAAGATAAAGACCAAGTGAAGACAGATGACACAATTTTTTACATGACTAGTATTTGAAATTTGTTGTAAAGTGTTGGAGGTCATAGAATCATAGAATAGTTAGGGTTGGAAAGGACCTTAAGATCATCTAGTTCCAACCCCCCTGCCATAAGCAGGGACACCTCACACTAAACCATGCCACCCAAAGCTTCGTCTAACCTGGCCTTGAATACTGCCAGGGATAAAGCACTCACAACCTCCCTGGGCAATCCATTCCATCGCCTCACCACCCTAACAGGAAAGAAGGTTGTATTGTTCTTCCTGAATACACTTTCTTAAGTGCAATCCACTGAATCTCTTTCAGTTTTGTATCCATTTGAGTTCTGTTACCAGTGACTTTCCTGGGTTCTGCTAGGCTTTTGGAGTTTACGGATTCAATTACTCCCTTTTCCTTCTCTTTATGAATCACTGTGTGTCAATAACCATTTTTCAGCCCTTCTATTTCTCTGCTTACTTTTGTAAGCAGGCAAGTTGGAAACAAGAAACAGAACCAAATAAAAAATAATAATAATATTATTATTATAAGTGAATAAAACCCAACACTGGGGTTTAAGACAGGTGGCAGTTACTCCCATTTGCAATTATTCCTATTGCAGTAATTCCCAAACATATGCCAACAGACAGGTCAGAACTACACTGACACACTTTTTTTCCCTCTCACACGACATATCACAGTGTGAAGGTGGCAAATGCACAGTTTTCTAGTAGACTTTAGCATGATTTCTTGGTTATTGAGAAATTCCCCAGTAAAGAAGATGAGGCACAGTATTCTAGAGGGATGGTAAAAAGCAAGAAATAACATCCTACCTTTCTTCTAATAGAGTAGAATACTACAGAGATACTTTGAGGGTGTCTCAGCACTGGCTTGCTCTGAACACAGTTCTGAATTTTTTACAGAAGGAAGTTCTTTGGGATAAGACTTAGTAATGGAACTCTATGTTCCAAAAATATAGAAGAGAAACTGATTTTGTTGTTCTTTTCACCCTTGTCTCTCCTGACATATTTTTATTCTCTGTTCCCAGCATCATTTACAGAGATCAACACAAAATATTCCTGTTCTAAACTTCAGATCTTTTCACAGTGCATGGCACATATTGGAAAGCCAATGTAAATTCCTGCTACCCTAAATATGTAACATTATTTTGAAGACTAATCTTAGCTAATTACAAAAAAAATATTTTCCTTATAATTTTGGTATATAATGTACTTATCACTTTCCTAATATCTTGACCAAACTTTGCTTCTCTACCCAGAATTCGCAAACAAATTTGCACACAAGTCCAGGCCCCCAAAAAGTCCCTTGAACTGCAACAGTTTCAGAAAATAACTAAACTACAGAAAAACATGTACCTATCAACCCACAGAGGCAATCATCTTCCAGTCACAGATTTACATTTGTAAACAAAAATTTTTGCCTCATTTCTTTACATCTAACCCACCCAAAAGTGGTGTGGCTTGCAAGGATCATCTATGAGGAATGTAAGAAGATAACATATCTCACTGGTTTTTGACATGGGATGGGGAAGAGAGGTACATATATTCTGTAACAGATCAGAACTATTAATAAACATATATGTGCACACAGACAACATAAATTACAGGATGCTGTGACATAATAATAAAGGTGTCAGAGTGCCTATAAAACGCTTATATCACCACATCACCCAGACTTCTCTACATACTCCATATTTTATAAAAAAATGTTTTTTCATCAGGTTTTTTGGTTTTTTCTTTTTGGGTTTTTTTTTTTTTTTTTTTTTTTACTATGGAGTTTTTAATTTTATTGATCCTATTTTTCATATACTTTTGCCTGCAAAAGAGGTTTCTGCAGCACCGATTCTTGTGGTACACATTTTGCAGAATTAAAAAAAAT
This sequence comes from Agapornis roseicollis, assembly GCA_002631895.1. Classification (NCBI taxonomy): domain Eukaryota; kingdom Metazoa; phylum Chordata; class Aves; order Psittaciformes; family Psittacidae; genus Agapornis; species Agapornis roseicollis. The sequence continues at coordinate 127,119 of NDXB01004890.1, read as the reverse complement.
AAAAAGAAAGAAATGAGAGAGAAAAAAAACATACATACATAAAACTTTAGAAGCTTTTAAAAGTTATGCAGTGTTGCTTGGTTCTATACATCTGCTCTTAGGTTTTTGTGAGCTATTTCCTATAAATCCTAGTCATATATTGGCCACTTGACCACCACTGACATAAATACAAAGAGGTTTGTTCTTCCAGTCAGTACTTATTGAAGAAAAGAGCAACTTAACTTTATCCCCTTTCTGCCCTGTCTACAGTTATTTGGGACTGAACCAAGTTATGAATGGAAGTTGGCACCTAACTTTCTTTTAAAATCTCAGCTCATTCTGACACTGTCATTATGGCTTGATTGAACATCTCTTGGCCCAAAGCTCATAACAAAATAATATAGGGAAAGGAGAGAAAAAACTAAGTTCTCAAACTTTGTTTCACTTTAAAAGCAACAGTGATGGGTCAGAGCACAGGCAAAGTTCCAAAACTCTATGCAGTACAGGTACTCCCATTCCCTAAGCAACTGAGCAGATACAAAAGAGTCATAATTCACATGCAACACCCAATCAGTTTCAGAATGGCTGAGCCTATATTGGATGCTGTAAGACAATCAGGAACTAATGCAAATTTCACAGTTTAGTGCCATACTGTCACAATTCTGACCTCAGAGGTAGACACATATGATTGGGAAGAAGGAGGTATGAGAAGCCGATAACAGTTCATATTGCTGTAAGTCAACATTCAATGACGTAATTGTACTACTGTACTAAGTGGCAAAAATAGATTAAAGTTATAAACTAGAGTGTGTAGGCTGAGTATCAAAGATGTATGAGCAAAAATTTGATTATAAATACTACAGTGACAAGAGGTGAGAGAACCTACATTCCTAATTTAGGACAACCTCCTGTACTGGCAATACTAGAGAACTGAATCTTTCATAGTGTCCTGGGTTCAGCAGTTGCAGTCAGTTTTTCTTCTCTTTAGTAGCTGTGGTTTGACTTAGCCCGGGAACAAGGCTGATAAGGCCAATGTTTTTGGTTGTTGCTGAAGAGATGTTTGCCCTGACCAAGGACTTTGTGAGCCTCATGCTCTGCCGGGGAGGAGGGAAGCCAGGAGAAAGGAGTGACAGGATGGTACTGACAGGACCAAACTGACCAAAGAGGTATTCCATACCATAGCACATCATGCCCAGGATGTAACTGGGGGTGATCCAGAAGGCCTAGTTCTCTCGGGGTGGTTGGAGGAGGTGGTCAGTCAGCACTCCGTTGGTGGGGTGTCGTGAGCTATCTGTCACTGGTTGATGGGATGCTGTATTCTTTTCCTGTATCATTATTATTATTGGTGGTAGCAGCAGTGATTTGTGTTATACCTTAGTTACTAAACTGTTCTTATCTCAACCTGTGGAAGTTGCATTCTTTTGATTCTCCCCCCATCTCTCTGGAAGCAGGGGAGGGCAAGAAAGGGGGTTTGAGTGAGTGAACAAGCTGCGTGGTTGGTTGGGTTTAAACCACGACGCATAGCCATATGAATCAGAATTAAAATATATACATACATTCATACATATAAATACAAACATAAGCCCACACAAGTCAGTCCTCACCACAGCTTCCCTTGAAAGAAACTCATACTACCTCAATTCTTATAAGTTCAGATAATTTATGCAATAATTCCATGCAGTGAAATTTGTAAAGCAAAACTCCCAGTATGTGCAGGGAGCAATCCTTCTTATAGTACCCTAACATACTTTGTGAGCTTCACCATTACAAATCACCACATTTGGCTAGCTTCCCTTTATGGCCAGCTTTATGAAAGCACAGAAATCTGCATCATGAAGTGATATCATTGCCTTAAAAAACAGTATGGTCACAGTGGGTACACCATAGGATACCTTATTGCTCATGATAATATTTTATGTTTACTGACTCTATTTGTGACTTCCAGCAAGGAGTGTGCTCTCAGTACTGCTTCGATTTGGTAGAATGAAAAAGAACCATTCTGTGGGGAGTATTCTCTGGTTTACAACAAGGAATGGGAGGAATTGGATACTGTACTTACTGCTTAACACTCCAGATGCTTCGGCTACAAGTATTAGGAATAAGACCTCACTGTCACTCAGCAGGGAATCCCAGAAGCATCAGAGTTCCCCAGCAGCTGGCAGTTCAGAGCAAATGGATCACATCACAGTGTAATTGAACATCAAGGCAGTAAAAAGCCAAAATGGTTTAGATGAGACTATTAATTTCAGGATCACAAATCTTGCTTGTAAATATTGAATTGAAAGTGCAGTAAAGTAGAATTTCCAAACTTTGATTAAGAAAAGTAGTTATGCAAATTCACTTCAGATAAACCAAACAAGAATGTTTCAATGCAAAAATATCATGCAGTGCCTGAAGTGTAAACCACAGAGCTGGGCTGGAAGCATCACTGTACGCCTGCGAGGTGAAGTTTCAGAATAAACTGAAAAAAAATGGCTCTTCACAAAACCCAGGAGTAAGCTGTGGAGCTATTACTCTGGACATCTTAGGATGATAAAACAGGAGACTGAGATGTGCATGGGTGAAAAAAAAAAGCTAACAATTACTAAACTTATTACCTTTGGCTCAGGAGACCAGTAATTTGTTTACTGAAAGAGTATCATAGTAATGTATCAGTACAGATATGCTCTGTTCCAGAAACTTCCCCTAGATATATACTTCAAGCCACATAATACCTTGATCTGAGCCTGTAAAGAATTTATGTTCTCATGAAAAATAATATAATTAAGATTACAGATTCTATAGGTGAAAACTTTCAGGCAGCAAATAGTAAATTCTAACTTAACATGTTTTCCAGAAGTAAGAGTATTTCAAGGGTACACGTGACAACAGAAGCAGAAAATCTGTCTAAAATTGATGTAAAAATTGAAACCTTAATAAAAGCTGTCTGAGAGATTATTTGCACATCAGCTTGGGAGTAACGGAGTCATAGTACTCCTAAAAAAAAGAAAATTACACCTGTATTTTGATCACCCAGGAGAAAATTCAAACTACTTGAGGTACTGGAAAAAGTTAATTTCTCTTGAATAACATTTGTTTATTTGAGTGCAACAGCCAATTATCAGATTGCTTGGCGTTCTAGGCTATGTCAGGTATGTAGATTCACAACAGTGACAGAACATTTCCACATACAAGCACATAAGAAATTAAGTTGCTCTTTTCAGGGCTTTTGTTTGTTTTTTGCTCTTCAGCTAGATGAAAGACATCAAACTCTGATGGTGGAGTTTTATCAACAAAGCCAACAAAATATATGTATCAAAGAAGTAAAGTTATACCATCTATTGTAATAGATGTTTTTAGGCTTTTTCATCACGTCTCTCGGTGTTCACATTGATGAGGCACTGGGGGATTATAGTACTTTTTTTTTTAAAACCAGCATTTTCTTGCTTCTATAGGAACAAACTGCAATAGTACAACATTAATGAAATGCTCTGTGGCATGATTCAGTCTTTTAAATAATAAAAAAACCCAAACTGCTGTGATTTCAATTCTGTATGTTAAAAATCACTTTACCCACATAACACAGAAGGCTCACAAAAAAATCTGCCTTGGTCTTGAATTCTGTTACATTTCACATACAAAAAAATTTATGATTAGTCTTTTGGTAGAAGCTGATTTTTCCAGTGCTTACACTGCATACAGGTCTTACCATTATAAGGAATTTCTTGACTATTCTTCTGAAATTGTTTGTTTACTTTCATGAAAACCTGCAAATAGTTACCTACTTCAACAGGACAAATTGAAATATTATTATGTAACATAGTAAAATAAAATGTAAACAGATGCGCTTTAATATTATACAATGCAGTATTCTATGGCTCATTAAACTATATTCATTACTAAGCTGGATCCATAGAAACCATTCTGTGGCTTTAACAATGTACCAGATGTCAGATGTTTGCTCTGTCAGATGCTTTTATTCTTTAGCCACTTGGAATTTACAGTCAAGCTTGTCTCAATAAACACATGAATCTGCTCACATCTATCAATTTGCTAGAATATGTTAGAATTAAATTCTGGGACAGAAGTCAGGCCACATTTCATTTTATGCAGAAGTTTTTCATTAGATAAAGGACTAAAGTGGAAAGTATCCAGGGGAAAAAAAACCCAACTATTCTGATCCAGTCAAAGCAGGATTTTTCTGATTCTCCTACAACAAACCTTACCACCTTAAACGAAGAAGTTTAATTTAGAAAACATACAACTGATGCATTTTGTCAATTTTTTAATTTTTCTCCCCTCTAATCCCCCCTTTCTTCACTCCACATATCAAGAGGAAAAAACCAAAACAGAACAAACCCCAGACACATATAGACACTGATGTTTGGGTTACAACAACCAAAAAGGACTTTTGCAACACAAGCTACTAAGTAGGAATAACTACATCCATTGCAGACAACGAGGTTGGTAGCTCCTTAGTTTCACTATAACTGCTAAAAGATATATGTATGCATTAATGCAGTTGAACAGGATCCTTCCCAAGCTGACAGACCTTCAAGGTCCACTAGAAGCTTCACCTCTGAGACAAAGGCACTGCTACATCCACAGAGAGGAGGTGGGGAACACAATCTGTTCCCTCCCTGAGGCCTGGGTCACACCATCTTGCGTCTGAGAGAAACATGAATCAATGCTGCCTCCTGCATTGCGAAGGAGCAGCAGCCTCTACCAGCCCATCTCTTTAGATTTTAGAAGGAACTAGAAACACTGAAAAGACACCATCCAGAGGATCGCCAGCCTGGGAATAAAGATTGGTTTGGTTTTGCTATTACCCACATCCAAGTTCCTGCTGCAGTGCTGAATGGCCACATGCTGCTCATGAACCTGACAGTCACTTTAGCAGCCTCAATGCAGGATTCAAATTGCTATTTAAGCTATCTATACAATTGACCACAGAGTGTCCTAATTCTGTTATTTATGGCAACTCTGATGATTTTAAGGGCTTTTCCAGTCTCTGCTGAGCACAGTTGTGAAGTGTTCCCATGTTATCAATCTTAATAAAAGCACTGAAGCTGATAACCTAGAACCTAAGTAATTTAGTTTAGCTGCCAGAGCTAATATTAGTCCCATTTTCCACTTATAAAATTTTGGCCTTCTGGCTAATGAGCCACTTTAATCCAGCATCCTGAAATCTCCTGACTTCACACAATGGAAAGAGTAACAGCAGCCTACAATGACATAACTCTGAATCCAAGCCTATTTCACTTCTTCAATTCTTTTCTTTCCAAGGTAAAATGTCATGCAGCATTACGGGATGTTTTATCAGTACAATATAGTTCCAGGACTATCCCCCAACTAGTTTCAAAAGGATGGATGTATGCCAAGGAACTAACATCAAGTCACATCAAAGCATCCCAGACTACCAAAAGCGTCTTGAAATAATCTAAAATTCGTAGCAAAGTACTCTGCTGTGCATGTGTAAATTTATAAATGCAAACATGCGCACACCTATTACTCTACCTTTATTCTCAGTTAAGTCTGAGCTTACTTTAGATTAAATCATTATTTCAGGAAGATAATCAGAGGGCTTGTTTCTTCTTAAGTATATACAGACAATTTCAACATCTGTAGTTCTTACCAGACCTTTACATCTTTTTAATTAAGCTAATCACAAAGATTTCATAATTTCCCTCTTGATCATCATGGCAAGGCATCCTCCCTAGCTTCCAGCAGCCGTAGTACTTGGCAGCTTTGCCAGCAATGACCACTGGAAAATATTATTTACACCCATACAACTTCAAGAGCCTTTCCCAGAGCAGTCAGTAAAGCTCAGCGAAGGCAGCTACTGGTAATCCCCATAACCAAATGTAAGGACTACTGCAATAGCAAGGACAAAGTTCCCTTCTTAGCCAGTGACCTTGAAATCAACTTGAATTCAAGACAGACTAAAATAAGTTTGTTTACAGATATGCAAACCAGATATGAGAAAGGTGACTGAAAGGAAACCATGTTTAACTTCTCCCAAAATCAGGATTGTTAGATCTCTATTTTTCTTCCTGTACAAGGCTTAGTTAGGAATAGTTAGACATCAGTGCTCAATACTTCATTCACTGGACATTGTGTTTCATATAAACCCATGAATTTTATATTACAAAAAAACCAGAAAATATCAGCTTTCAGGTATGTTCTACACCAGCTACTGTGTGGAAATAAGATGGACACAGCTATGATTTTGAAGGGTAGCAATGAAGCAATCACATCCAGGAAAACATACCAACTCAGGCCATTACCACCACACATCTACTCCAAACTTATATAAAGGAAACAACAACAAAAAAACCACGTGACAATGAGCACCCTGTTAAATGCTTTTCTTATGATCTTCTGATGCCTCTTTCTCCATTTCCAGATTCTCAAATGTGGGAGGCAGAAAACTCTGAAACAGTGCCTTCTGATATGCCACTGCTAGGCTCGGCACTCTATATGGAGATCAGAGGAAAAGTCCTCTTTAAGCAACTTCATCCTAATACCAGAAAAATCTCTAAACTTGCTGCATCTGCATCTGAACAAACAGAAAAACCTAAATACTTTCATCTGCATTCACTGTTTTACTTGCTGGTATTTTTATGAAGCACACCTACTTGGTTTAAAAGAAGTCATAATAAAAACCTTTTTTCTGTCCCCTGATATTTTTATTGTGTTATCACTTAGCAGACTGCTGTATCAAACAAGTATATAGGCCAATTCAGGGGTATTAACAGATGTGTAGCTCTTTTTAGAGGCTGTTCAATGCTCTTTATCGATCCAACAGTTGATGATTACAGTGGTAAAGTGATGTCAAACAATTATTAGTTCATATTATTGATTACAGAGGTGAAGTACCCCACATGGAATGGATATTCACCAGATGAGCATTCAGAATAATAAACTTTCAGTTTGTTTTTTTTTTTTTTT
>NDXB01004890.1:85224-100346 GCA_002631895.1 Agapornis roseicollis | reverse complement strand
TTTTTTTTCATTCTTTTTCCTCTTTTTTTTTTTTTTTTTTTTTTTTTTAATTCACAACTGCACTGCCTCTGTTACTTTTATCTCAGCTTTCTTCATCTCCTTTTTGGTTATTCTTTCACTTTATTGTCCTTCTACTGACTAGTAGAAAATACAACCTGTCAAAGGCAAGAGGCAAATACAAAGAAGGAAGAGCACAAAACAAAGAATGTTGCTAATGCTTTTGGAAAAAAAAAAAAAAATAAATGAAGTTAAAAAACCCAACAACAAATCCAACACCAAAAAAGAGACAGTTTTACTAAAAAATAAAAGCCAGGAGTTTTGACATAATCACACTGCAATATATATCAAAAATAATAATAAAAAAGCAAGCTATAAGCACTGCTCCAAATACTGGCTTTTTTGTTGCTTTTTTTATTATTCCTCTCTGGTGTAAGCATACTCTACTGTCTTTTAACCCACCACAGGCAGTCATTAGGCTTCTCATTAAGATTGTTTTCAGACAGAAAATCTGAGCCATAAAAGAGGAAATCAGCAAGACTGTGAGACAAATTACAAAGCAGCTATATCAAGATCACAACACTGTTGGAATTATGACCAACCTTAGGCTTAAAGGACTCTGGAAAAAAATACCTAGCATTTATAAATCTCAGGAAAGCCATACAGCATCTTAAGAGGTCATCTGATCCATTTGCCATCTTGAAATACATCAGATATTAAAATATTTGACATATTTTTCTACCTTGTTCCTTAAACCATGTGCGATGGACAACCTGCGCTTTACTGCCTGACTATCTTTGTAGACAGAAATTCCCTTCATGGCTGGGCCAGTTTGTCCAAACCACATTATAGACAACATAAGTGGCACAACAAGCCCTTTCAAAGTACAACATACCCTAGTCCTGAGCACAAAAGCCTCACAGTCATACAACTAGTTGCTACAGTCTGTGCAAGTATGTGGATCACTTGGACAGCCTTGCTGTGATATAACATCATGGATTACTGTCTTGGCCTGCACAGTGAAGTTTTAATTTTCCTTCTTAAACATCTTTCAAATTTTTACATCAAATTGGCAAACCTGAGGTTATTCCTGCATCTCTTCCATTGTCCTTGGTCCATGGCTTTCTTGAAGTGCAGAGCCAAAATAAGTAGTGCTTATCAACACTCAAGTGAAAAAGTTATCTTGGTTCCTGTCACAGCTATGATTCCTATTTATAACACATACCAGAAGAATGTATGGTTAATTTTCCATTAACCAACATGCACCCTCAGTTTACCATTAGAAAATTACTTTTCCCTGTCCCAAGATAAGTAAGTAAAAACAAACAAAAAATAAAGGTCAGGGAGGCATATACACCCCTCACACATCTTAAATATTGCTTTCATTTCAGTAAACTTATGATCCATTTCCGACCTATACATGCATTAAGAATGTGCAGATAAACAAAAAGCTTTATTCTGGAAATGAAGACAAAGTAAAAATGGGCTTAATGCTAAACACTGCTGAGTCACCAAAGCTTTTGGTAGTCCATAGCTCTGACCTTTTATAAAAGGCTAAAACTTACACAGTAACTGATGATTCAATGGAGATTGATAGATTTTTAAATGTTATTTTCCATTCTAGTCCTTAGGAAAATGCATCTGCCAGAAACCCACAAATTCAAAGAGGGGAAAGCCTTGGAAAAATTATTTGGCTTTAACTTTATGTGAGTAGTCCTATACACAGGCATAACTCTTCAATCTCAAGGGGAACACTAGTAATTTACATAAACTGCAAATATCCCCCTTTTTTAATAAATAAGGGGTCAATACCTGATTTGCAGTCATTCTTGCACCTTGTTTGTTGCTAACCCTTTATCTTGACAACATGATGCTATGAAATAAGGTACCTCCTATTTCATCATCTCATATGCAGAAGAGAAGCATAATCTTTTTCATTATTACAGACAATGGGACTCAGTGCAGCCTCCTAAGTATTTAACACAGAGTGCTATTTTCTTTCAGGAACAGTAAAAATATTTAGGACTTTTTATTTCATCTCACTTTCCTTGGCACAGTATAAAGATTAATGAATATTGTTGTTTGCATACTTTATCTCTGAGGAAGCATGACCTTCAAGGCAGTTATGAAATGGAAGTACTCCTCCATCTTCATTAGTTCTATATTAAATCTAATCTGTTCTGGTTTTGGTTGACAGTGGTTTGGAGGTTTTTTTAATTGTAGTTAACTGCATCAATACAGCTGTTAAGGGGGCTTATTTCCATTACTTTTTAACATGGAGTTGTTATTTCACATAAGCAAATAAGCAGATCATTTCTCATTGCTCAAAGCACATGGAGACATTTCACATTTCCTGAGCGTGGGCACAGCTGGCGCATTGCTTACCAGCCATCACAGACAGCAATCTTATAGTAAATTGGCAATAAAATATTCACCAAGCACTTTGTAAAAGAAAGTTTAGATATCTTTCCAGAAAATGCTATTAACTTAAAACTTAAGGAACCAGGCATATGAAGTCAAACTCGCTGAACATAGCTCTGTGTACATAACCAACAGATTTACCTACACCACAATTGCCATATTTCAGTAAGCAGACCCCTGAAGTACCCTAAAACTGAAACCAAGTGTTTCAGACACTGGGATTTGTCTTTGTTTTTGTAGAAAAGTAGTTACAAATACATACACAGGAACACATTAATAACACAAACAACTGTCTAATAGTAACAGTCTCAGATTTGTATTCTTCTTCACTGTAGTTGCAAATTACAAGCTATTTAAAGTGCTCAAAAGTGAGATCCTGTTATTTTATATAAAAATAAGTGACTCCACTCCTTTTATTACTGTGGAACTAAAGCACCACAAACTAGCTTTTTCCCTTTCTTCTTCAGCATCAGAAACAGACCCAAAACAATTTAGTTACGTATCAATATCACAGGCCAAATTTCAAAATCTACAGCAATTTTTTACCAATCTTTCAGAAGTAGTCAACTGTTAAAATAGCTTTGAAGTATTTTTAAAATCTAAGAAAATATACAAAGTATATCTTGCCTACAATTTCTACAGCAAGAACAGCAAAATTAGACTAGCACATAATATCACATAATAATATTGCATTTCAATGCATAACTTTAACAACACAGTTTCTACATGCAAAAGGCTATTTTAATTTCTCTACATACAATTTTACCTCATCTATCACTCCTTCATTTCACAGAGCATAAAGCCAATAGGAGACGTATCACACTGCTTCTAGCAGCCTGATAGTCTTCTAGAAGTCTTCTAGAAGCCCAATAGTCTTCCATTTCTTTCATCCTCCTTTCATGAACAGGAGATACCAGGGCACCTCTAAAGCCAGATTTCACACACAAAATAAAAGCAGATGCAAAAAGGCAGCTCTGTTATGCTAGTTTCATCTGAGGGGGAATGCCTGTTCAAGTTGCTTTTGCTGGCTGTCTAAATAACAGTGATGAATGGCAGGAGAGTTACCATGAAAGATGGGGGCCTCTTTTGTGAGAAACTAATTTTGAAGTGACTTGTAGATGCAGTAATTTAGGGTAGAGGGAAAAAATACCAAAAAAAATGCACCAAGGTAAAGTTATGAATAGGCATTTCGTAATTTCTATTTTTCTCTTTGCAATAGATTCCATTTTTATCCACTGTGAAAGATAGAAAACAGAGCTAATTGCCACAGTGCAAAGCTAGCTCTGGCTGGGAGCATATCAGCGACTTTGCCCCAGCACTGGTAGGGCAGAAGCAGTACTGCTTATTAGCACAAGTGAGATTCATTGCTATAACCAAGGAAGCAACATTCCCTACTCATAAATCCACAGGTAATCTTACATTGTTATAGCTGCAGTGCCTGTGCTTCCTTTTTGTGACTTATAAAAATAGTTTTTATTACAGTCTATTCTGGGTGAAGGTCAAGCAAGGGAGACAGCATTAGAAACTTAAGTTTTTTAAATGGAGACCGCACATAATGCAAATTCCTTTAATACAAGTTCTTCTGCTGACAGTATAAGCTTTGACCTAGAAAAGCCCTGCATCTGTAGTTTGCTATGTTATGAAGCAATTCAGCCTATATGCAAGAATTTACCAAAGACCTTCCTGACCTCAACCACACAAACATTTGTTCCAATAAATAGAGATCATTCTCTGACTACTTTACATTAGATCTTGCACTATGATCACCAGACTTAGTTTATTAAAGAATCAAAGAATGACTTGACAGGCTATGAAAGACAAAGCCTTTATCTACTGCAGCACTTTTGTTCAGCTTTCTAATTTGCAGATTACAGTAGTAGAAAAGGTAATTTAATTCAAACATAAAGAAATGTGTTAAATTGTCTGAAAAAAATGAAATTAGCATTACACAGAGAAAGGGAAATAAGATGCTGCTTGTCTTCTGAAATGGTACCTGCTTACGAAATAGCCGCAAAGGAACATTAAGTAAATCAATATAACCAGTAAACTTATCTAAAAGAGTAGGGGTAGACAGGCTCATAATTATTACCCCGGTGGGTTGCTAATATACAAAAAACAGCACAAAAAATCCCTGTTGATTGATTGCTGTGAACTTCTGGCAGCTGTAGCTTTTGAAGCACAAAATACATTAGCATTGTATTGTAATGTCTTTGATAATTGTTCAGAGTTGATGCTTGTTTTCTGAACAAGGAATATTATTTATTCACAAAGAAGTCATTGGCTGTAAAACTTAAACATAGAAAATAAATTGACCTCTTTTTCTTTCACAAAATGACATTTCTTTGAAGGACTAAAGAAGAAATAACTTACACTATTAGTAATTGATACAGGTCTAATTTTATGTGCATTGTCCAAATACCTTTGCCCTTTACAGGTTGTTAACTATAACAAGCTCCTGGAATTTATTGCATCATTACAGGAATTTATTGCATCATTACACAGCAACCATAGAATATTTCTGGTAGAAAAACCTACAGTGAAATATCAGCTCTGTTTAAAGGAATATTTTTGAAATACAATGACTACTTTGCAAGGGTCATTAAAAGAGTTTCTTCAGACCACAGCAGGAAAAACCTTCATATTCATGTGTACCATAAAGGTTCTTGAATACCATAGCTTTAAGAGTGTCATTCAGCACATATGTCTTCATATATTTTGTTTTCCAACAACCTTTCTTTGTGTGTTCACATGTGTGATCATTGAAGAAAGTAAATCAAATTATTTTAATCTTCCTCAATGATTTAATTTTTATTTCTTCCTGATGGAAGAGATGTCAGATGCAAGGTGCCCAACAAAAGTGGTATGATAGTGATTTAAATATACAGACCTGAACTGGCTGTTCTTGAAATAAATAAATAAATAAATAAATAAATTTGCAATTATCTCAAAAGAAAGAAAAAGAACTCTAAGGAGAGCACAACAGAGCCAGGTAAACAGTAAGAGTGGGTACTACGGTCATCTTTATGCTGGAAGTAACAATGATGGCAACAAATACCAGTAATTACAGTTCCTGTAACTCAGTGGGGTTTACTGCAGTGGCATTGCTTTCAAATCAGCACAAGCACACTCAGTTACAAAGACTGTTTTCTATACTGATAAGGACCCTGCTTTTTCTTTTACTAAGGTTTGCAATACAAATAAGTACAAGATTAACGTAACACGACTTTTGAAATACAAGTCCAATACGAACGCAATACCCATGCAAAACTAGCAAAATCTATTTCAATTTGCAGGCCTTTATTTCAGTTGCCCACTTAAAGAAACTGTCTGCCTTTGTGTTATTACTGACTAGTATTTGTATTTACACCATAGCTAATACAGACTCTTCCCCAGTAATTGTTCCTGACCCTCTTCCCTACCAAAATACAGAACTCTTTGACCTAAAATCAGTGGTGCTTTTAACTCAACTGCCTGGCTCAGGTAACACTTCCAGTTTGGATTGGTAGCCAGTTGAGTCTTCGGGAAGGTAAAAAGCAGGTAGACCCTCACTATCTGACCATAATTATTCTACCATTACTAGGAGGATGTAGGACTTCTCCCACAGTTTATGGTGAGAAACATTTGTGTGGCTCAGCTTTTTTCAGAAAACTAAAACCAAAGCCTGTGCAAAGCATTCACTCAAATCCCAGTCAGGCAAAACTGGTGATAACACTGTTAAAATACAGTTTCAGTGTGGTTACCAATACAGAGACCCTGTAAACACTCAGATATGGAAAACAGTCATCACAGCAAAGACATATTCATGAATGTATACAAAACGGTAACTGTTAGCTGCAGTAACAAGGTAGACTATCCAGCTACCGCATAAGTCAAAAAACTAACACTCAACAAGCTCATGTCTAAGGTCTCTTAAGGGACAATGCTAAAGCCAGATGTCACAGTTGTGTATCTTTAGCTCTTGCTCTGCAATCAACAAAGATTTATTTCTAGCTTATGTGGTCTATCATGCTAGCATAATAAAGCACAATGGCACTCAGATGTATACTACTGAATTCACAGTCATCCATCTTAGCATTTGTAAACAGAGAGCAGTGAAAGAAAGACCCTGGGGTGGGATCCAGAGTGTGCTTCAAATTCATGAATTCATATTAATATATTTTAACCTTGTTGGCACATTCTGAATATTGTTTATGAGAACCATATGAGATTTGACTGTGGGACTAGACAGATTTGTACAAGAGAGACAGGAAAATGTTACGGCAAAATAGGCATATTTCAGAGGAAGAAACATGCATTTTTCTTTTATAGCACAGGTGCAAATTAGCTACTGTTAAATCTGAACTTCATTTTCTGTTGCTTTTAAAATCTACACACACATACACACCACCACTGTACTGGTATAATATACTGGTTTCTCTCCAGGAAACCCGAGTGTCTAATGAATGTCTAGGTAAACTGGACTTACTAAGCATTGCCAGTTTGGGGCAGCAAGAGGAAAAACTGCAAGATTTTTTGCTAAGGCTAATTATCCTGGGGTGCACTCTACAGGAAAAGCAAACAGACGTAAGTAAACCAAATCCTATGAATTCAATGCTAAAGCTTAAATTGCTTTTAAGTAGAAGATATTTTTGTTATTCCAGGATGTAAAAGCATGGTACAAGCACAAAGATCTTACATAGAAGGTTTGTTATTGTTGTTTTATAGTGGTATTTTTTTTAATGCAAGTTTAAAAAATAAATAATAATTTCCAGGAAGGGTTAGGTGTTTATTTCATTTGCTCTGATTTTACATCTCTGTAATGCCATAAGGCATAGCTACAACCTACAAATTGTTCTGTAAGTGTGAAATAACATTACCAAGATATCAAACTGCAATTCACATCAGTGTAACTAAAAGCGAAGTATATCTCCTAGTTCTTAATGGCCTACACCAGGCTTATTGTAAATCATATTAAAATGACAAGATAAACCAAAATAAAATGGAGAATTCTCCTGCCTCTATCTGCACATTACAAGCAGATATTCCATAAAATATATTTATCAGCACTGTGACCAGCTACAAAGTGTTGTCAGTGCAGGATTGTAGCATAGCAAAATTATTCCCCTGTTAACTCTAAATCAGGTTCTTAACAGGTATTGGTGCTTCTTCATCTGCAGCCAAGCTCAAAGGGAAATGTCATTTGCGATGTCTGGGATAGCATTTTTGCTATGAAGGATGTCACAGTTGAATTGTGGCTTCCTATAAAGGTAAAAATTGCTGGATTTGGTATAAGTAAATCTTGGAGACAGATTACAGTGTTACTTACCTTTTGTTTTTTAAAAGTTGCTTGAATTTCACATGAACAACTCAAGACCTGTAAACTTCAGTTTGATTAATATAGTGTGCTATTTACATACTGAAACCATATTAACTCATGCTGTTATTTCATCAGGTCTCATAAACAACATAATGCCAGGACTTGTCAGCACCAGTATGCTTTCACCACATAGTTTAGGTAATTGTCAATTGCATCTGGACATCTGACATAAATTAAGCTGAATGCAAATATTCCCCCATTAAAGCCTAACCTCTGTTACTGTATCTTCATTATTCCCTAACTCAGTCAATAGAATACTTAGAATATCCCATACTGATATGATGGAAAAAACATAAATTATGAAGTTCCCCTCCATCCCTGCAACTCAAGTAAAACCTAAAATGCTAGAGATCAGATCAAGCAAAACTCCTCTACAGGACAAAACATTCTTTGTTGTCTTGAACTGGCTTTGGCAGCACACTGGGTATTCTTCGGCATTCTCCATGTTTCTCATCAGGAAAAGTAAAATTTAACAGTAGTGGAAGCAATCTGGGTAATACAACAAAACACCAGTTTCACAAAACCAACAAGTTAACTAAAATGGTCTAAAATGCCATATTACCTGACAACAGATAAACTTCTAGTAACAGATCTAAATGCAAACTGACACCTCAGTTTGTACTGTACATTAAACCCTTCAGGCTTCTCACTGATCATTCTTTAGGAAAGAAGAGTCTTTCTTTAAAAAAAAAAAAAAATAATAACAACATTCCCTTTAATATTTAACTATTCAGAACAAATACCTGTTATAAGTGTACCAAAACAGTAACAGACTTGATTCATAAAATTATTTAGATGCTAAGCATCACTAAAATAATTTAACTTAATTCCTAGACTTTTAAGGGGCATTTACAAGATTTACAAGATAGAAATTGCATTTAAATGATAAAATACATGCTTCTAATATATTCTTTCCATAGAATAACATTTTTCACTGTATCTAGTAACTGCTGCTGAAGAAACAGTTACAACAGAGAATGAGAGACCTTGCATGTTGTGTTTCTGGCTGATAAAGAACATTTTCAGTTTTTTTCCAAAATACTCTATACTGGATTTAACATGAAAGTTAGTATTTCACTATTAATGCCTTTTTTTTCAGTGAAGCTTGCCACTGACAACTCATTCATTTACTTTTGTGTCTCAAAATGCAGTTATGAATATTTTAAATCCAGTCCTGCTAGGCACTGCCCAGCTTAAGAGAATACATGAACCACCTTCCTTAGTTAAGTTCACATACAATTAGTATTCATTTATTCCTTCAGCTGGAGACAACACAGGAAGATTTACACAGCCTTTGGTGCAGTGAAGTACAGCCCAGAAGTCCTACACAACATCACTGAAAATAGGACTAACACTACCAACAATTTTTGAACAATGAAAATGAAGCGTTTCTATTCCATATTTAACCACAAAATCACATTAAAACGGAAAAGTTACGTTAACAATCCAATTTTTAAGGACTTCTTAACAGTAGTGTGGGACTTTTGTTTCAGCAAAAAGTATAGTAGTTAAAACACTCATTTCAAATACAAAAAGAAAATGCAACCATAATTATGATAATTTAAATATTTAGAAGTCAGAAACAGTGGTATCATCCTTTTCTCTTTCCTTCAGCCTTTTTTATATAATATAAACAAACATAGCATGAAGTCATGCATGACACAGTTGCACAAGACTGATCTATTTTTAATGAAGAAGACAAATTCTCAAAACCTCATGAACTAAAAGTAAGTGTAAATAGGTTTAGAAAAATCTAGGTTTTTAAGGACGCTAAACTAAGGGAAAGCTTTGGCTTTTCAGAGCCTTTTATCGGCTTTGGTACCCTAGGGAAGAGCACATACATGGTCAGTACTAGCAGTGTTATAGATTTAAGGGCTAGTGCCCCTCAGTAAGAGTAGTGGCTTATTAAAGGAGATCCTTCAAGCAGGGGATGAAGAAAAACCCAAAAAAGCTTAAAAAAAAATAAAATAAAACCTCAAAGCAAGCAAAAAAAAAAAAAAAAAAACCAAAAACCAAAAACAAAAAACACAAAAGAAAAACCCAAGCCTCCCAAAAACACCAGTCGGGGTAGAGATGCCAAAGACATGTATTTCAGAGCTTTTTTTTTTTTCCACTTTTTTTTTTCACAAGAAGAGTGAAAAGCTGTCTTTCCTAGTTGAGCAAAGCTTTCTACTCTGCGTTAAACAAATAGCTTCATTTATTTCTCAGCTTCACAAAGTAAACGAGAAGCTACCACTTGAATGCTGCTTACTAAACCAAGAGCAATCATTTTCTGTCTCTTTAGTAGGGGGAAAATAGCATTTCTGTGACCTGAGAACTTATGCAGGACATTGTCAGGCTATAGAGTGCTTTCCATGCCTTTTCTTCCTTTCCTAATTAAAATTTTATGCAACCTTTTCACAGCAGACACCATCCACTACACCCAAGCGGGCAGAAATAACCAGCTGGTATTTCAAGCCATGATCTTCTCCCTAGAGACTGAAGATGAGCACTCTCAGTTCTACAGCAATATTTTAAGCAGTGGGATCTTATGGAAAATAAGTCTGATATTCATCATTTTCACTGCTTTAGTTCAGCACAAGCAGCTGGCATATCACACTGCCTTTTCTAGTCACTTGGATTTTTTTTATTTTACAGACTTAATTATATCTGACCTTCTTCAGGAAATCCTCTGTGAAAATCTCAGATTCACCTCAAAAGCCTTTTGGCTAACAGGCACTTAAAAATGAACCAGAATGGCAACCAGCTCACACTGTCACCAGGTTAACTGTGTCTGGTGTAACGTAGCACAAAATGAGCGCTGCATGGTTATACTATTTGGGTGGTTATTATGAATTAGCAAAAGAAAAAATCTTTCTCTGACTACACAGGTGTATCTTGTTCTCTTCTGCAGCTGATGAGAAAGCTTGTCATAACCTTCCTTTTTGGCAAGGGAATAACTGGACTTCAGTGGCAATTCAAGATCTGCAGGCATATAGGAACAGCTCATTAAACTGATGTTTATTTTCTAGCTTGAAGATGGTTTACTTATTAATCAACTAATTAAACTAAGATACAACTGCTAATTTTGAGAACAAGAAGAATTACACAGGGAGAAAGAACAGCTGGATGTTGATCAAAAAGCTCAAGTATATCTACTGTTAGCAGACTGAAAGCGATTGCATTGTCAAGGTATATCATAAGTGCTTGTGCTAAAGAAAGTACTTTGCTTCTTATTTTCATTTGGAAAAGTCTCATCTGGCACATTTACTGGTTTTGTTTTCTTCTAGATACTCAAGAACGATGGAGCTGCAATATGGCTTAGACCTTCAGCACCCACACATCTGTGACCTCTTCAGTCACAATTAGACTGATGAATGAATCCAGAGAACATTACAAAATACTGAGGGCAGGCATATTAGGTGTTAAAAATAATTCACATAAAATTGTTGTATCTAACAATTCAATTAATGAGTCTGATGTTAGGATTTTTCAGAGTTATAAAATGCCGAGTTACATAACAGCCTTGTCAAACACAGAGATGACCACTCCTTGGTTTGGGCTTTTGTCTGTTTTTTAAAACCCAAACTGTTGCCTGCAGTGCCAGTCCAGTACCAAAACGCTTTACACACTTTCTAGCTTAAACATCCAGACAGAGCTGACCTACAATCACCCAACTCCCAAATCCACAACCAGCAAAGAAGTTACAATGTTTCAGCTGTAACCAAGTCACTAATAATATGTTAAGACAGATTTTTAAGATAGCGTAATTAATAAATAAAATTCATACTAAGGAATAAGAAATGGCACCTAATTTTTTAAGGCCCTATAAAGGTCTGACTGCATGCTCTAAGTCTTTGCTCTAATTTCAAAAGCATGTTCAGAAAAAAATGCTAACAGTTGTTATGCAAGGTGAAATCTTTAGCTCTCCCAAGATTTCTTGTGAAGTATATCATAAGCCAGCTGTATTTATTTAACTAGCACATTTTCAGCAATGTTGAGCTTATGATCTCCATATTAATAGCAATATGCATACAAAATACAAAGAAAGGAAATTAACCTCACTGTCCCTTAAGAATTACTGGCTTTAACAGAAAATTATGAAGTTCTGCATTTTTTCATTCTGATTAACTGCATACAAAAGTATGATCTTTATTATGTTTTTTTTTTCCCACCAAAACTTCTGTTACAGACATTCGAAGACAGAAAAGGACAGAGCAGAGCAACCCGGGAAATGATGGTACAAACAGTGCAACAGAGCACAGTGACATGACTTGAGGATTCCAAAAATTATGTCAAAATATTATTCTGATAACTAGTTTTAACTTCTCTACACAGAAGTCTAAGCAAACACCACACTTCAGATACACATCCCATCCTTACAGTAAACTTTCTGGTTATTAAGACATATAACTGCATTTATTGAAGTATTTTAAAAAGCAGTTTCTAACAAGGATGTCTGAGTTATTGCCCCACTCATTCTTCATAAATCTATGATCTGAATGGATTTACTGTGCTGGAGTACAGCTTGCAGATTTACTTATGATTAACACAGCCTCATCCATCTGCTATTTTACAGGATATTTTCATACACATTCAGCTGTTTTGGAAACATACACTAGTTGCACAATTTTGCTTTAAAAAGACAAAAAAAAACTCCCAAACATTCTTTATTTGAAAAGCTTCAAGACATAAATATTATTGTGAGACTTAATATTCATGAAACTTGGGTCTTCTTAGGAAACAGCAAAGATTTGCTCTGCTGTGGACGTACATTTGCCTGTGGGGAGTCAGCCTTGCTTTTGCAGTGATGGTTTGGGAATAATGATTTCTCTTTGATCTTCTACAGGAAAAGCAAGGGTCCTCTCCAAGGTCAGGGGAAAAGAATAAACTGCTCAATGAAAAACTAAGATGTGTCACAAAATTACAAACTGCAGGAAAAAGAAATCTTGGAGTTATACAAGAAAACTGAGAAGCCTGGGACTTGTCTGGCAAAGCAAGTACTTGGGGTAGGGTTTGAAGGGTGTTGAAAGACCAAGATTAGCACATGTCAGTGGGGTAGGGCAGAAAGGCCATGCCTGAAACAGGAGGCAGAAATACCTTTTACTGTACCACACCCCCTGAAAGCCTGCCTGCCTCACAGCCCTTTATCCACTTTCTCCAGAAGGGACTTCCTGAGAATCCAAAATTCACTTAAACCAAATAAAATTTCTAGCATATCTAGTAAATTGTGTGAACACTAAAGGGAAGAGTTGATTGGGAGAAGAGGTGCAAATGAGGTCATTAAACTCAGCTTGGAACAAAAACACACTGTATGAAAGACTACTATTTGAACGGTATATATTGTAGAGCGGTTCCATGAAATGCTTGTATCTTTGCATTTTTCCTATTCCAGATAACATCCTTGATTCCCAGCTTTCAGCAATTCAGGTTGTTGAAGGTTAGTTCTTTTCTAAAAGCTATTGCTGCAAAATGTAGCAGTACAACAGGGAGTAGTAAGCCATTGTTATTGAACAGTCTCTTGCTTCAGGGAAGACATTTGAAATTGTTAGTTTTCAAGCATTATTTAAATTGGTAACAAAAAGAAATTTTAATTGTACCCATACGGGAACATAAGATTTTAGAATCTTTAAATGTAAGCATCTATGTAGCTGGAGGTATGCATTATTTAACCACAACAATAGCTCTCATTAAAACTTAACTCATTTTTTCAGCTTTCTCAAAACATCTGCTTCTCATGGTATCTGTTTTTGTAATTATCATAAACCAAATTGCTCTGGTGATGCTCCTTTAGTTGCAAAAACAACAGGTGATTTCTTCATAGTTTTATAAACTAAACTTCATTGCAACAGAAATAGTTAGTAGATCTTTCGTTATTTTAAATCTATTGCTTTAAAAGTTAATGCCACAACACCTGAATCAGTTCAGTAATGATTTGATTTGAAACAAAACTCTGGCAAGCATGTTTTTACAAATGCTTAAGAAAAATAACTTCTTTCCCCCAGTTTAAGGCATACTGTAAAATTAATACATGGCAAGTCACAAGTGGAGTCTGAAAACTCCATATATACTAAGGATCTATAGGATATATGTGTCAGGGTACTGAAATACTTGCATATTTTTCTTAATACCTGACTGCAAAACTATTTAAAAATAATTTAATACTTTGTGAAGTGGCTTTATAAGCAATTATTTTAGGGGTTAGTACCAATTTTTCAGAATAGCAGATTTGTCATCTTGCCAAAAATTTAAAATACAAAATATGGTGCTGGTCATTGTGGCTCATGACAGTTGCTATGCATCCAATGTAGAAGATTCCAGAAGATGAACCGAGGCCTGCTTTTTTTCTCCAAACTAAATTTAAAGCAAAATTTTGTCTGCCAGACTTTCCCTCATATAATCTCAACAGACTTTGGAGAGATTACTGGCATGGCCATGCCATTAAATTAAACTAAATCACAAATACTTGAACCTGTGAGACAAAGATTCACTTACTGCTCTATTTTATGCCAACAAACTTCGTTATCATAATAAGGAAGTGCAGATAGCATACATCTTCAGTCTAGACAAGATTACTACACCTTCAAACATCTATTTTGATTGTTTATGCTCATCTGTGATAGAGTAACAGAGGACAAATACTCAAAAATCAAAATAGCCATTGTACTCCTTTAAATTTTATTCACTGCTGCCAATAATTATTTATGTTAATACTTTTAAATATTACTAGCCATTTACATTTAACAACACTATTTTCCTCTTGTTTGTTACATTAGAAGTTTAGGTATTACCCTTGGAGATTCTGAACATTCACTGGCACACAAAACTGCATGATTTTGCAAGTCGTTTTCACTAGAGAAGAGCTGAAATGGCCAAACATATTTGAGAATGATCCTTCAAGGATACATTTCACTGGGAAACCTTTTTTCCCTATGAAGATTTAAAAGCATAGTTACATGAAATCACAGCAACAAAAACCAAACTGGTGCCCCTCATCAGTTTGTTCAATGTCACAATTCCATCTTAAGGTCCAGCTTAAAGGTGATTGCTAATTGTACAGAATGCACTCAGGTTTACAGCTGGGCAAAATGGCTTTGCCATCAATTTAATGCTCAACAGTGAAATTCTACAGGGCCCACTCAAAGTCAACTGATTGTTCTACATGGAACAAAATGCACAGGGCATTTTTCATCTCATTTTTTAAATTGTATTTTGTCTGTTTCTCAGCAAAGACCTACTTCAACTCAATGTAGGTTGTGTGCCTGAAATTACTTGGGGCATCAGCACACAAGTACATTATAAATCACTGGAAGGCAGCTTTTACCTGTCAATTCTGAATAATGTTCTATTTGGGTTTTTTTTTTTTTTT
>NDXB01004890.1:70370-85129 GCA_002631895.1 Agapornis roseicollis | reverse complement strand
CACTTTTTCCTGTGAATTTTGAATAATTTTTTATTTGGGTTTTTTTTTTTTTTTTTGCTAAGAATAAAAAAAATAAATGCAGCATTTGTGCTAGGGAACTGAAAGTGTGTTAAACATAGAATCCCAACCATACAGTACCTATTAATATTGTATGATCCTAGTTTCAATCAAAGTAACATTAAAAATCATCCAGATGTGTCATGGTTTAAACCCAGTTTCTACCAGTTTCCCCGCTCCCAGAGGGATGGGGGGAGAATCGAAGGAATGTAACTCCCACAGGTTGCGATAAGAATAGCCCAGTAACTAAGGTATAACAGAAATCACTACTGCTACCACCAATAATAATAATGATAAGAAAATAACAAGGGAAGAGAGTATGATATCACCCGCCAAAAATGAGCCCAACCAGGAACTGCGTGCCCTTCCGGGTAACTCCTTAGTTACCTCCCCGGGCATGACGTGCTGTGTCATGGAATACCTCTTTGGTCAGTTTGGGTCAGGTGTCCTGTCCCTGATTCCCCCCAGCCTCCCCTCCCTCCCTGACAGAGCATGAGACTCAGAAAGTCCTTGGTCAGAATAAACACCACTCAGCAACAACTAAAAACATCAGTGTTACCAGCTCTGCTCCCAGGCCTAGACTCAAAACATAAAAACTGCATCAGCTACCAAGAAGGAGAAAAACTGACTGCTACTGCTGAACCCAGGACGGTATGACATTCCACCAGAGGAAAAAAAAAAAAAGCAAAAACCAAACAAACACACTTNAAACACCACTCAGCAACAACTAAAAACATCAGTGTTACCAGCTCTGCTCCCAGGCCTAGACTCAAAACATAAAAACTGCATCAGCTACCAAGAAGGAGAAAAACTGACTGCTACTGCTGAACCCAGGACGGTATGACATTCCACCAGAGGAAAAAAAAAAAAAGGCAAAACCAAATCAAACACACTTTTCTTTTTTTCCATAGCTCAGGTTTGCTGTATTAACTTTCAAATGCAGAACAACAACTACTGTGAAATAGTGGTGCATGCACCTTTTTGGAAGAAGAAAGTGAAAAGCAAGTTGAAAGAAGCAAAGCGTAAATATAATCATAGCACTGTCATTGCTGACAACTGGAGGGACACACACATGACACAGGGACAAGACACCCTCATTTGTCCTCCATGGACACTTTTCTGCCTCCAGGTTCCTTTCAAGAAACAGGACAAGATATTCTAAGTTTCACACTTAGGAATCACCATTACAATAAGTACATGCCAGTTCACCACACAATCATATGCTTTCATTTCAGTGCTTACAACTGTGCTTACAGATTTTTTTCTGAAACTATACACAACCTCACATTACCATCATTTTTCCATCCACAGTTTTAGACTTTCATTGCTAATCAATCAGTACCCTTCTGCAAACTACTATCTATCACACACACACACTCCCCCTCTTCCCCTGTCAACAGAAGACGAAAGATCTCGCATAGTTCATCTATGAAGGGCAAACAAACAGGGTGATGGAAAAGTATTCAGTTACACAGATCAAACAGCTGAGAGATTGTGGAAGAATGATCCATTCCAAAACCTATTTCACCCATTTGTCTACACTGTTCCTGCTTTTGCATCCCTGATGCTATGTCCTATCCCTATATATTTAAATCATGTTCCTATGCATCTCTTGAGCCCTTACGCACATTTTCCTCTTCTATGGTAATTCTTAAGTATTTCTATAACTTTATTGATGGATTTCTCTAAATTTTCTACAAAAACCCTATAAATTTCTATAGAGTTCTATCAATTATATATTTCTATAAATTAAAAAACCGAAACAACAGGGGTTTTTAGTCCATCACAGTTCTCACCATCACATGCCTCAGGAAGCTGTCTTAGCAGTTAGCAGGACATAGCTCTACTTTATAAAGTTTACAAACTTTAAGGCAAAAATTGTAATATGCTTTTTAGTGGAACTGCTGGTTATGCCCCAAATTGTAGTGTACTGAAGACCAAATCATTGCATCTTCTACTGCAGTAACAGGTCTTTACAACTGGTGTTAAACTGATCAATTAACACAGAGTCATTTCTGCTGGGAGAACACAACATAGGCATTTCCTTTTTGCCGTAAGCTTATAACACAGATGCAGAACTTTGCAGTTTCATAAAAGATTTCATTACTTAGATGAAATATTACATCTTATTCATGTCATTAAGCTGGGTTTGCCTTTTTTAATGAAAGCTACACACTAAATGTTTGGGGATTCCTACAGAGCAAAGTTTTTTCTGATTTCATCCCTTCTTATAAAACACATTTACTCAAATGTGGAGAACAGCTTACTAACCTTTCAGCAGAGACTTCAATTTTCCTTATGTGACTCCTGCAAAGATTACTCCCTTCACTCCCAATAAAAGCACATGAGTAGTTTCTCCCCCATATTGTGTATTGTGATAATTTTCCTTTTATTAACTGTGTTAAATTCATACAAAACCAGAAATCCTGTTTAAATGCAGAAATGAAACTTATGGCAGATTCAGCAAAAGAATAAACCCTTTCCTCTTAAGAGTCATTCACTATATTTTTCAATTGCTCCCTTTTTGGAACTGTCAGTTCTTTTTTATCATGGTGGGAAAAGAGAATGTCCAGTATCTCCAGAAGTTTCTCAGATTCCTGTTGGAGTAATAAGCACCCAGTTTGGCAAGAAATTCTCACTTGGCTCTTTGCAGAGCTTCAGGCTCTTGCTAAATACTTCAGCTTTCTTTTTCTACCAGAACACATAAACTGATATCATAGGAAGGCTGACTAAGAACACATCTGAAACACATAGCTGGATTTAGCTACTCAATACCCAGATCAGAAGAGTTTCAAAACATTCATGCAATGGAAGAAAATAGTCCTGTCACCTACGCTACCCTATGTGCACTGATCCTGACTGTAGAAAAGGACAGGAGTAAGGAAACATATGTGATAAGAAACACATCCATATGGTTATTTGCCATATTCCAGTGCCCCTTAATCTTCAACGACCACAAACATGCAGACAAGCTCATGTTTACATTGGATGGAAACTTCCTATCAGTATCTTTTAGGCAAAAACTTGGTTTTGATGAAAGCAAACACTGATGGAAGTGTTTGATAAAAGAAATATAAAGTGGATTTAAGTTTTTCTAACACAAGTAGTTTAACTACATTTCCATTTTTTTTTTCCAACAGCATTTGAAATTGACTGCATATCTTTTAATCCTCAAAAATTGAGCTCCATCAACTCCTTCATCTGTGCTTTTGATTGGTAAATAAGGTTCCATCTGTGCTATAAAAGTAGATGAGGAGGACACAGTAGGAATTAATGCCTCCAGCAGTCAATTGCCTTGAAATGTGCTCCACTCTGAACACTCTGTACACAAGAAGACAAGAAAACAGTAGAGGTAATACTCATTATTTCCTTCTATTGTGCTTCCTATTTCCATCCTGGGCTTCATCCCCAAATCACAAATTAATTTTTTTTTTTACATTTTATTGCCAGACCTGTTATTTGGATTTAACTATTCAACCTTCCTCGGGTATCTTAGTATATATCACATATGCCATATAGCTTTGAAGAGCCAATTCAATGTACTATTTAAATATACTGACAGAAACATATAACAAGAAGAAACCCCTGTCTGCACTATGCTGGTTAAAAAGGCAAAGGAGTACATTTCCACAACTATTTGGCTCACTGAATCTATGCATTCTAAAGCTTAGTACAAAAAGTATATTGTAGTCACATGAGGCAAGGGACTGGAAATAATAAAATGCATTATGAGAGTCAAAGGACAAGAATCAAATGTATCTACTGCCTGGTCAGTAGATGAGATGAATAGAAGACATGCAGAAAGATTCACGTTTTGGACTGAGACTGAAAACAGTATTATTAAGAGGAACTTTCTTCTTGGCCTCCCTCCCTTCTCCCGCCTCCCTCCAGGATCAGTCAGCCACCTCAATGCAGGAACTGAAATGAAACGGGTTAAGTGGACAATTTGGGCTGTTACTATATCCAGTCATTACCTAGCCATTATCTCTGTAAAATCTGTTAGAATAGCTGAACTGAAATATAGTATCTCAAGTCTTTAGAAAGCTGAAGTTATCACACACAGAGAGAGGTCTAAACCAGAGGAAACACTTCCAAAATTGCAACCAGCATAAGGAATTGCACAGAAGTTCCTTGTGAACCAGACACATCACAGTAGGAGTCAATATGGGAAGCCATCAGAGCTGGGACAGGCTATCAACTGACTTTGATATCCCAATAGATTGGTACTATTTCCTTGCTTCAAGGTTTCCAGCTCTAAACTGATTTTGTAATTTGAAGAATTCAGATCTTTGATACTTTTCTCTACCTTGCATATTGATGTAAGTAAACAAACTCTAAAATCTTGCCTGATTTGCTAAGTAAAACTGAAATTGCAGTATCACATTTAAAACCATCAATGTACTTTTTTTTACTTTTAATTTTCAAATTATTTATTTATATGGAATGAAAAAATCCAAGTGATTCAGTGAAGCAAGGACTACTTCTGCTCTTAAAGAGGCCTGTCTTTTTGTCCAGCAACAGTCACAAAAGTCCTCAGGACTTTCTTTGCAAAGCTATCAGAAAGCTGGTTTTAGCTGTGCAAGCATGAAACCTGTCAAAAAGGGCCATCAGGGGACCAAGGACTGCCACTCCATGAGGCAGAAACTTTTCTGCCAGCCACTGCTGCCAGTAACATGCATCTAATGTCTTCAGCAACATTACTGCTCAGCACTGTGAAGAGGCACCTGTTCAGGTACTCTGCTGCCCAAGATGCTCCCCAAGTATTCTCCTAAGAGGGGGAGAGAAACCTATTGTCCAAGCTTCAGCAAGAGGCTGCAAAACTAACACTACACAAGTCTATATGAAAGCTGCCTAGATATTAATGAACAACCATTTCTTTAGCTAGTTAATACGTTAAAGTTAAGGATTGTGTTTGATTCTTTTCCATTTACTGGAAAGTTGAATAGATGTCAAGTTATGTTTGTACCAAATTGCTATCAGCTGTTGAAAAAGACTGTTTGGAGTTCAGGGGTTGTAGTTTTCTTTGTTTGTTTTGTTTTTTGTTTGTCTGGTTTTGAAAAGGCTTAAACCAATGCTAAAGATAAAACCAAGAAAAAAAATGGATATGCAGTCTTTCATGTTCAAGTGAAGAAAATTACTTTGTACAGCGAATATTGAGATAAATTAAAATTCTTTACTTCAGATATAATTAACAAGACTCAGAAGCATAAAGTGATTTAATTTCCCGTATCAAACCAAATGCTGTTTTCTGTCAGTAAAGAACTGTTCTCTTACAGGACTGAACATTAATAATTCATGCTTGTTGTACATTCAAACAGATGGAACTCAATGAAAGCTTTTAATGAAAACAACATTAACTTACACCCAGCATGTAGCATCCTTAAGGAATAGCTTTTTCTTTAATGGTGGGTTTTCTTTCATTGTACAATTTCCTAATTAGCGTTGCATTGTTACGTTACCTAAATAAACAAGTCCTTACATTGGGTGAAAAGAGATGCAAAAGAACCTAATAACCTTGTATAAAACAAAAATAAATAAACTCAAGACCTATCCCCATAAGAAATAACTAAAAAACTTTGTAATAGCAGTTCATGTTTACTAATATTTACACTTGTATTTGAATTAATTTTAATAAGATATTTTTACATAAGGATCAGTTAAATCTGGCAAGTGGCATGAATGTGCTAGGGTTCCTCTCTAGCATGGGAGAACAGAAAATTAGCATTTAAATCTTACACAATATGATGATGCAGATCTAAGTCACTTTTCTGCACTGCAGTGCAGATCAAGGTGGCTGTAATACCAAAGTTACTGCAGCATAGTTAATGCCAGGGAGAGGAACCTTTTTTCTTCTTCCTCCTGATTTTTTTTTTTTCCCCCTCCTTCCCCCTATAAGATTTAAAGGGAAGAAATAAAATAAGGGTGTCTGGAACAGACAGTTATCTGGAACAGAAAGAAAAGGGTGAGGGAGGGAGAAGGAATAAAGCTTTTAAGGACATGCTCATGCTGAAAATTCCAGCCAATATCACACACTATTCTATTTAAATAGAAAGTCCATATTGAATGAAAAAAGTCCTACCTTCTGTCTGGTTCTTGACACTGCTACAACTCAAAAGTCATATTATATTGCATTATGAGAATTATGTGCCCTGAGAAACTAGAGAAATACATTGTAAATGTACTTTTAGTAAGTTACAAAGTATTTTTAAAACAAACATCCATATTTCCTTTTAGATTCTGCTATATAACATATGAATGGATTTATTGCAGCTTTGCATCATGCTCTCAGAATTTCCTAATCATTACTCTAGAAATAAGCCTCAAAGTTTTGAATATCCCCTCTTAAAGTTCTGATTCTTTGCTTTGAAGACTACGATAATCTATGCTTCAAAAGAAAAACGTGTAGAGAATGCATTCACATAGTTTTCTGGATACATTTTTCCTCTTCTAAGAACATTACCCAAGTGTGTTTTTCTGGGTCCAGAAAAAACCAACAACTCCCTTTACAGGACTCTAGCATAACATAACCTCAGAAAGAACAATAAATTAACAAGTCTGTTGCCAAAAATTAAGAGTTGTTTGTTTTCTAGTATCTCCCAAACGGAAAACACTTCTGCTAAATTGTTGCAAG
This sequence comes from Agapornis roseicollis, assembly GCA_002631895.1. Classification (NCBI taxonomy): domain Eukaryota; kingdom Metazoa; phylum Chordata; class Aves; order Psittaciformes; family Psittacidae; genus Agapornis; species Agapornis roseicollis. The sequence goes on along the minus strand of NDXB01004890.1, from coordinate 78,441 downwards.
TGAAATTAGGCAGTCTGTTAGTGAAGCCTAACCACTCAGTAGTATTTTAAATTCTGCCAAAGGACAAAATACTTCAGAACCTAACTGCCTGAATATTAATAGACTTTTTTTTATTTATATGTAAATACTTAAAGTCTGTATCAGAAGCTAAAGAACACTAGGTGAAACTCTTTGCTTTTTCAGAAGTTCTTAGAGCTCCCAATACCTTTTATTATTACTGCACCTCACCTAATTTCTTTTACCATCACATCTGCATAAAAGGTTAAATTACAACTCCACCTGTGGCAGGATCTTTTTGCTTTCCTTTGACATAGCTCTTGGTACTTGCTATGAATGAGTAAACTTCTCCCAATATACCCATCAGAGGTTGGCAGATTTGGATAGCTGAATTTGTGTTATAAAGACTTTGTACTTCAGCTCAACATTATAATACAAACCCATACAAAAAGGGATTGGAAGAGAACAGCATTATGGATTAAAGTGTCAAACATTTATTAAAGTATTATTACCTATTGTCCTGATTTAATAGCAGAAAGTAAATGAGATTCAGACAACAAAGCCAGATCTGTTCTCTATGCAACCATTACAGAGACTTCAGAAAAAGCTGAAGTAATAGAAAGATCCCAAAAGACCCTCCCAGAATCTGAAATCTTTGCCAGATCATCTAAGTTACAGGTTTTAGTGACTTCAGCATCTGACATCTGTAAGCAAGTTATGCCCTCGTACTGCTCTCTGCCTTACACTGCTCACTAAGGAAGGGAAAAAAGGTTTCAACATCACAGTCATTTGTGGATTTAGCTGGTGGAGTACAAGCCAGTAGGCTGTTACTGAGTCAATGACATGCTATTTTTGCTACTTTTATTTCAGGACAGGGTATCCTACAAGAGAAAGGCAAAATACACATCTCAAATTGTTACAGACCTATGAGGCAGAGATTGAAAGACAGAGCCTTTTGCCCTGTGTCTGCTATACCATTAGATTTTAGAGGAATAAGTTATGATCAGTCTCAGAACATACTAGAAGCTCATCAGTAGAGACTCAGGCTTCTACAAATTAACTCAGAGATCTCTAAGAGTCAAAGTGTGAATTGCAACAAAGGTTTAAAAGACAGGTTTCAGTTATGAAGCAGATGAGCCCTTCTTGCCTTCAGCTTCCTGCCTTTTCAGACTTTTGCTTGTAGCTTTTGAGATAATTATGACTTTAAAAAAAATAAAATCTCAGCAACAGCAGGAACTCACTGCTAGCAGTCTCACAGAAGGATGAAATGCTGCAACAAAATGTACAGACAATAACACAATATAGCATCTTCCTGCTCTGTGAGCAGCCTTCAATTCAAGACCATTATCAAAGCACCAATAGTAAAATGTTTAAGTACTAATAAGCCTGGCAGGCAGGCTCCCACCAAGCTAATTAACTCATCTATGGGGTTCTAGCTAAAGCCCACATGTACAACTCCAAAAGCTTTTCCCCTCCCCTTCTACTCCTTTGTCTAATATTTTCCACTATATTCATACTCAGGAAGAAAATTATTAAGCCAAGCATAACAAGTGCGTCTTGCCTCAGCTAAAACTATTAAGAAATCATAAACAACAAGATCAGGAAGCATGGATATAGAAGGGTTTTGCCCTTACAGCAACAGAAAAAGAAGTTAATCTGCTGAAGTCCATTTGATGAGGTAAATGCATGGTTTCTGTTTTTTCTGGGTGAGAGTTCCAAGGACTTCCACACCTCATCTCCTCCAAAGGTCAAATCCAATCCATGAAATTTTCTCCAAACATTGAGTCTTTTTAGTACAGCCATATACAAGTCATCTCTCTCTTGCCCATTTACGGAAGACTAATCACTCCAGGGTGCAGCTTAATATAAATGGCTGTAACAAGGACTTTGCACAGCAGTAGCAGCAAGAGACATCCTAAAGTGTCCACAGCAAAGCCTGTTGTCAGATTCCCCTGTGGAACCTCTTTAAATCAGTCTCATCTACACATTGCTCATAGTTCCTTTCTAGTCCTTACTTCCCAGCAGGCATGAATTCAAGATGTATTTTATTGCTTTCTCAACTGCTTTATCATGAAAGGATGTGAAAGTGGCTAGCTTCCATAAACTGGAAGGGGGCATAACCTGGAAATGTACATTAATTTGCTGATTAGACTTTTGTAGCATCAGAAGGCATATGAGAAGCCCTTCAGCTCTCAGATCCTACCTTTCTATTTTCTGAATGTAAGATCTAGCAAAGAAAAACAGACACCCTAACTACAGCAAAATCTGTCTTTGAAAACTGAAAATAAACCTTAGACAATAAATTCAAAACCCAAGGCTGAAGATTTCTCTTTCTTTTCACCTTTTTTTTTTCCCTTTTATTTTTTTTTTAATTGCTTTCCAGCAACAAATTTCAGTTCACACAACTACACAGATACAAATGGGATGAATTCATCATTACAACGGAAAGAATGGAAGAAAAAAAGAGTAAGCTCTCTTACCTCTGAGAAGCATTTCCTTTTGACTGTGGTTCTTTCAGGTGAAGGGGCAGCTAGCAGTTCTTTGTTGACAGGCTTCAACTACAGATCATATGAAACATAGGCACATCTCAGATTTACAACTTTTAGAGCATCACAGAGTAGCAGAGCTATTATAGAGCATCTGAAAAATGAAACAAAAAAATAATCAATATTAATAATTTTCTTATCTTGCTTTGGTATTTCAGGGAAAATTATCAACAATGGGATTCCACTGTTACACAATCATCATTCGTTAGTGAGGCTAGTTTATCATCATATCTTAAGATATGAATGGAAGACAGTGGCACTGAAAGCAAAAAGAGACAGTTCTAGTCAATCTATAAATACAAACTGCAGGAAGCAGTTCATGCAAAAGCAGTTGCCTTCCAGAATGCCAAGACCTATATGTCCTACTATGTTTTGGAACTGAAGTCCTGCGGATCATTGTATAGTGGTTTGCAAAAGGCTAATGAAGAAAAAGGCTGGTCAAGAAACTAAAATACTCTACAGAAGAAGTACGGACTTCATTTTAGGATTTTTAAGTAGTGAATGAAGAAATCAAGATGGTCAGGTATACAGTGTCCCCTACTCAAACAGGCTGTTCTCCTAATATAGACAAAAATGGCTTATAAGTATTTTAATATGATAGATTTCCACTTCCTAATGTAACATTTAGTGAGACAATACATTGCTAAAGTTCTGAAGATCAAAGTGTAGAACCATTTTGATTGTGTGTCAAAAAGCATGAACTTGTAAAAATCATTCATAAAGCACACCTTTATATCTTTTTCCAGATGCAAGAAGTATTGACTTCAGCTATGTCTCTGTTTATTAAGGATCACAGTTCAGCCCACAGCTAAGGTGGCTCGATTACATTAGGGACCATACACTCTGGATTATACAAATGTTATGTTCTACTTAAAGACTGGGGGGAGGGGTTAATAGAACTTCTTAGAGCAATTTTACATTCAAATTCTTATGAAAGTAGAAGAAACTTAAACAAATGCAGACTGACCTGAAGGGAAATTTAAAAATCAAAGTTTTGAAGTTGATTGTGGTTTTCCTGCTGATGATCACAAAATTAAACTGGACACAAGAGTCTCATCTCACAAACACCAACTTACATTTTATAATTTGACTGAGTAGCTGTATTTAGACAGTATATAAAAGATACACAACATATTAAGGTAGCAGAAGAGGGAGAACCCAAGAATAAACTCAAATTCAAGTCAGAATGGATAGGTTCTAAAAGAAAACATAACTGTTCTAAGATGTTGCTCTTTTTACTGCTGCCTTAATGAATCTCTCCATATTCTTTGCTAAACAATGACTATTCATTAATTCAATATAACTAGCAATGGAAACTGTACTTTTTCATCAGAAACAAAATAAGACCAATTTTTTCCCTGGAGACCTAAAATTACTTATTTTACTCATCGATACTTTTTAGTTAAGTAAAATTAGAGTGTTCATTTATGTACCTGTTCAAAGAATTGTTGTCACAGTTAAATCACATTACTATAACACTAATATAACTTTGTTTTGCCAGACTTCTATATTTTTAAAGGAATTATAGAATGGTGTGGACTGGAAGGGAACAAAACACCCTAGCCACGGCTCATTTATTCTACTTAGGCTACTCATTGAGAATGGACAACATCATGAAGACAGCATACTACTCTTAAAACACAAGGCAACTATGCAATCATAAAGAGGATTATGTTGTACTGTGTGACCAGAGCGACTTAACTCATTTTGATCAGATTGAATTTTCTTGTCTCAAAGCTGCTCTTACATTTGCCGCCTCCATCCTCCAATTTTTCCATGCCTTAACTGGTTTTAAATCAGCCTACTAGAAAGCAATCTTCTGTCTTGTAGGCAAGTAATATTACTTGGAAAACACATGAGTCATGTTAATTCAACTTTAGGATTCTGGCAATTCTTATCCAGACAAGCTTATTTCCTCAAGAGAACAACTGCGCTGAAATCTTGCCCATGAGGGACAGCAGAGTGCTCCAATAAGCAATGAATTCTCAGCATCAAGAAAGGGTGTTTAATACTAAAGCCAAGCACTTCACACAAATCTAAGATAACACACAAATATGCAATTTTGTGTATATGTAACAGAGTCCCTTTTTCAGTTCTCAGTTAATCCAAACAGCATTTCCCCATTCACCTTCTGTTTGTTTGTTTGTTTATTTTCCCTCCTCTTTCAAGTGAATAAGATTTAAATAGATTCTGGCATAGTTGCACCCACAGAAACAATCATTCCAGAAGAAGCATGTCAGCAGGATAGGGTGGAAATCAAAGTCGTAATGTGTTTTTCTTCCATGGTGGAAGCCTTCATTTGGACAAGTGGTTGAGCAGCACTGTGAGTAGCACCCCATTCCCCTCAGTTTGATTAGCCTTTACACACCTCAGGACATTTACAAAACTGGGAAATTATGAACATGTGATTTCTGTTTCAGAATGGGTAAAAAAGTTTCTGTGGTGTTTTTTTTTTTGTTTTGTTTTGTTTTGTTTTTTTCCCAGAATGAAGTCATACTGGTGGGTATAATTAACTGGCAAACATAACACCAGTGACCTTTGTTATGTTAAAAGGTTTATAAGTAACTAAAAACCAAAACCTTTGTAAGTGTCTGGTTAAACATAGGCATCTAGATCCAATATAGGCACCTAGATAAGTTTAATTTTAGAACTTTAATACCTTTTACAGTACTTTTCACTGATCATTCATACACACATACACATTTCCTTACCTAACTTTAAATTGTTTTCTTTTAATACAGTGACTCAAAAGGGTAACTTCCTGTGCATTAAAGCTTCCATTTTTATAAGCAAAAATAAAAGGGGATTAAGTCACTGCTACTGCAACAGTGTATCAAATATTCAGAATGAAGGTGGAAGGGTGGGGAGAGACATACAGTTATCCAATAAACCTGTACACCTAAAACCATCTCAAGTGGAAATTATCAAAAGGTCAGAAATAAAAAGCAACAAATCATAAACAGTAATTGCCATCTTACCAGTGATTGTATGATAACGTTTACTGATACATAATTGAATAGCTAAAAGTTTAAAAAGAGAGCATGGGTAGATTTAATAATTCCTCTTACGCTAATCAGTTCTGACTATTTTTGCTAATAAGCATAATCATATATTCTTACTTCCTTATTCTTCATTTTTAACTATCAGTCTGTATTTCTGAAGCTAGATGGGAGAGGGAGCCATTGCAAATAACATAGTAAATGTCATTTTTAACAATTTTAAATTTCTAAGCGTTTTAATTGTGCATAAGTTTTTGATTCATTACTTGATACTAGGATTCTTTGTTTTTTAATAGCCATAGTAATTTTAAGTTACCATTAAACTTTGATTGTCTTCCCTCAAAACTTGCTAAATCACACATTTGTGATTCAGTGCATTTATTTATATGTGTTTCTATACATGTACGTTAATAGCCATCACTCACTATCCCAACAGCTAGGTTATGGTTAAGGACAGCTCTTCCCCACTTTCATATGTCTAAGCAGATGAAAGAGTATACGTTACACAACAATTACAGGGTTAGTTATATCAGGATGTGGCTATCTGGATTAAAGCAGTGATTTACAAGCAGACACAATGAGTTCATATATCCTTTTACTGTCCAATACATAAAAGAGACAGGCTGAGAAAGATGGGGCTGTTCAGCCTGGAGAAGAGAAGGCTGCATGGAGACCTCATAACAGCCTTCCAGTATCTGAAGGGGGCCTATAAATATGCCGGGGAGGGACTCTTCATTAGGGACTGTAGTGACAGGACAAGGGGTAACAAATTCAAACTTAAACGGGAGAGGTTTAGATTGGATATAAGGAGGAAATTCTTTCCTGTTAGGGTAGTGAGGCACTGGAATGGGTTGCCCAAGGAAGTTGTGAGTGCTCCATCCCTGGCAGTGTTCAAGGCCTGGTTGTCTGAAGCCTTGGGTGCCGTGGTTTAGTATGAGGTGTCCCTGCTTATGGCAGGGGGGTTGGAACTAGATGATCTTAAGGTCCTTTCCAACCCTAGCTATTCTATGATTCTATGATTCTAACAAGAACTGCTGCCAGAAACATGGGTGGATACAATGCTTAAAATCACATATAGGTCTAGTGGATATTTGTATTATGACCACAACATATTGCAGTAGCTATTAGCTATAAGGGAAGTACTAAACTATTAAGTCAAATCAGACTTTTTTTTGTTTTTCTAAACTTAAGCCAAACTACCTTTCCCCAGTATTTTGTTAGACCAATATACTCTGCAGTCCAGTGTTGGAACAGCATCAATAGAAAAATCACAATAGGAAGTCACACAATTCTCTAGAGGCCATATGAAACAAAGCTGCTGCAACCTTTGTCGGATACATTCAAAATACCCAAGATTCTGATAAATCCCTGACAGCAGGTGGGTTTCATTCATTGAAATGAAGACTGACATTTTTTTATCATAAATACATAGGAAAAAAGAAAGCCAACAACAACTTAAGAAAAAGCACTCTCGCCCCCTTCCTTTCCTCTGCCCCGCAGGCTTCCAAAATGCTTTCAGGATGTCAGGAATTCATTCAACTCTGACCACCAAACACCGTCACACACCTTTCTAATATCACTGCTTCTAGCGCTTAAGAAAGCACCCAGAGAAAAGTCACAAGGCTCAAAGGAGCAGCACTGGAACCGCAAAGCCAAGCAGATTTTTAGAAACCCAGATTTTACAGACACATGGCTAAGTGAGATGAAATAAAATCTGCCAAAGCAGAGGGCTGAACTACATCCTTCACAACAGTTGCACATACCCCAGCAAGCACCAACCAGCAATCTTATGTTACTCCAGAACTTCTGACACTAAGGTTTCCATTGCAGGAAATCTAAGAACATAGGCATGACTCATTCAAGAGCAAACAAAGCCTGAGATAGCAGATTTCTGAGGTGTTCATTCCTCATAGCTGCAATAGTCTCACCAGTCCTCTGGGAAGATACTGCTAGCAGTTCTGGCTTGTCTCTTGTATCTCACATGCAAGCTTTGCTATGAGTTAAGTAAAACAAACTGCAAAATCTCCTGGCAGAAAATGCACAGGAATGGAAATCCTTCAAAGCCCACTGTTGGTTGCAAGGGATAACTGATATGCAGAATCCCTTCTCCCGCAGTAAAATAATACCTGTACTAGTAGACCAAACCACATCAAGCTGCTTGTGTATCCAGTCATATCCCACACACTTGTTCTAGGGAACCTGTCTAAAACACAACAGCAAAAAAAGTTGTGTTAAAAAAACCCAAAACAAACAAACAACAAAAAAAAAAAACCAAAACTCACAACCTTATAATATTTCTCTTACTTTACTTACAGCACTCAAATATAGTAATGCTACCTTACATGTGCTATACGACTGGTAAAGTAAAATCAGCCTGTCACTGAAAAACAATTTAGAATAGAGTTGTCTGGTTTCAAGTTCAGGGTTTTGGGGAGATTTGGGGGGGGAGGGAGGGAAAGAGGGATTTTGTTTGGTTTTGGGGTTTTTGCAGGGTTTTGTTGTTGTTTCTGTTGGTGGTGGTGTGCTGGG
>NDXB01004890.1:39360-67257 GCA_002631895.1 Agapornis roseicollis | reverse complement strand
GAATTAGTTTGAAAACTATACTTGGCTAAAGGAGAAAAAAAAAAAAAAAAAGAAAGGACAAACAAAGGATCAGGAGCTAGGCAAGTGACACTGAAATGGCTCACAGTACCACCAAGGTCCTCACTACATTCTAATTTAAGAAAAGATGCACAATTTGCAGTTAAACAACCTGCAGCAGATTCACTGCTACTGACCTATGATTATTATTTTTAAAGTTTGACAGGAATGGGAGAGGAGGAGGTAAGACCACAAAGATTTTCAACTATGCATGTGAGAAGGAACAGCCATAGTATCATTAATATTTCACTCTTCCACGAGGAAATATTACAGTGACATTTTATTGGTAATTCACAAAACTGCTTGAGATCTTTGGTAGAAAAATACACCTATGAATAATTCTGCTAAAGTGAGAAAGCATTATGGGAAATTTTGTTTTGCCATTTTTATGTGCTAGCCAAAAATAGAGAACTGTATTTTTATGTCCGTACCATATTAAAAACAATTAAGACTTGCACGTCTTAATGGAAGAAACAAACAGTTGCTGTTTGAGATTTATTGAACCTTCTGTAATTTCTATAAATAGGCTAGCAGCCTACCTCAAAAATTCTCTCCCAATTCCCTGAAAACATTCTCTTTCCTGAATTTCCTTAATCCTGCACTGTTACTTAAAAATAAGCAATGTACCAAAATATTCAGGCTTAAGAAGCTTGGATTTTGCATAGTTTGCTACAAAACCATTAGCAGAATTTGAATTAAAAGTCACTGCTGCTTTGTCTCCAACAAAAAACGTGTTCAAGCCTGAAGACTTCTGAAATATTTCATAGCCGCTATAAATCTTTCTCCTTTGGTCTGCGTGAAAGATGACACTGGTGTATATGGCAGACACAAGCGAAAGAGCATATATATGCTGCCAGTGGTTAAGCAAACTGTTTTCAAACAAGAATGCAGGAGGGGGGCCTATTTCATATTGGGACTGCTTTCTGACAAACTTAACTTACACATCAAAAGAGAAATACGCTTTTAAGATTTTGTCACCTTAATGGTTTTGCTACTGCATTAACTAGCAATTAGTACACAATGCAATGCAACCTGACTAAGCTTTAAATGCCAGCTCCCAATTTCTAAACCTGCTCAGGCTGTTATTTCAGTGTCTTCACACTTTGGAGGGAGAAAATTATGAAGGTTACAACTGCATAGATTAATAATGGTTAAAAATGCCTGCATTTTTATGTAGGCATTAAAAACGCCTAGCTGTTTTCTAGCATCTGTGCAGGAAACAGAAAAATATCATAGAATGGTTAGGGTTGGAAAGGACCTTAAGATCATGTAGTTCCAACCCCCCTGCCACGGGTAGGGATGCCTCACCCTAGACAATGTCAGATGTGGTTTGCCTTTTTGTCTATACTGCCCAGTAGTTGAGATAAAAAGAACAAGGTAGAAGCTGGTAGACATGTTCTCTTCTCCTCCTGCTCCCAGGAAAGTGCTAGGCTACCCTGGGACAGCTAACTTTTGCATTTGAGCAGTTTCACAACAGCACATTGCATTGGATGAGTGCCTTTGGTTGGGGGAAATATGGACACATAACGTATCTTCTGTGCAACTGGCAAACCTGAGAAACAGCAATTCCTCCAAAGAGCCCCCATGATTCTAAATACCTCATCTACAAGGCAGGAAACAAAGGAGAAAATTAGGGGGAACACAGGAGATTTATGCTTGCTCTTCCTTATGTGGAATGTTGCCAATATTACTTCAGAGTCTGAGAATATTCAGTATCCCTTCTTTAAAATGAAGGATTTACTATTTTCCTTAGTGATTTTATTATAAGGCTCAAAGACCTTGCAACATTCACTTCTATAAGTAGCTAAGAATGTTTTCTTTCATGAGCTACTCTAGTAGTTTTGTTTGAGCTATAAACATAGGGTTTATTATGAAGAGTGGAGAGCTACAAAAAATGCTGCAAATCTCTACTTCCTAGAAAAATACAGTTGTTGTTACTTCTCTTATGAGGGGGATAGATCTGCTTTCATTTCTGGTTGCAGAAAAGTACAGTCAGCAGTATCTTTCCTGAATTATCTCAAGTCAATTTGTATAATCCTACAACCAAAGTTGTAAAGACCAAGAATTTTGCAATGAAAGCACTTTGTCTCCACTTCATTTCCACAGGACCTATACCAAAGTAAAAGCATGTTCCTACCTATCATGTCCAGTGACTCCTGTACAATGGACTCCTTAGTGTCAGACCCTTTTACCTGCGTGCTCATAGTAGCATGCAGAATTCTTGTGTCATAAAAAAATTACACAAGGAAGTTCAGGTGTTTACTCTTGACACTTACTCTCCTTTCCCTCCTCCCCATTCTTTTATCTTTGCAGTGTCTGTTGAGTCAGAGCTAGAAATTCAACAGCAACACAGATGTTACTCAAGATCCTGCACACTTGAGCATCCAAACTCAAAGTTAAAAGAACAGAGGAAAGCCATTGAGAAAAAAACAGAAATGAGATCAGTCAAAGAAAACAAACAACACAAAAAACTCAAACAAACCAACCCCAACAACCACAAAAAAAAAAACCAAAAAAAAAAACCCACACCCAAACAAAAAAAAAAAAACAAAAAAAAAAAACCAAAAAAAAAAACCCACACCCAAACAAAAAAAAAAAAAAACCAAAAAAAAAAACCCACACCCAAACAAATAAAAAAATATACCAAAAACCCAAAGCAAAGCGCACACACACAAATCCCCTCAAAATTCCACAAAAACTACCTCATGACTTCTAGGCTTCCACTCACTTATTTCAAGCTATTTCCAAACATGAACTTTTTGCGGCAGGAGACTGTGTACTTTCCTCATTTTTTTTTTCTCAGTTTTGCTTTTCACAGTTAAGAACTATTAAGTAGTATATGCCCAAACCCAGTAACTATTTATCTGTTTTGCCTGCATTCTAGAGAAGCCACAGTTATGAACCGGCCAACTGCAAATATTCAGCTTTGATTTGCTGACTGTTTCATGCAAAGGTTCAACAGTTCTGGCACAACTGGATTTTCCTTCATATATTTTGGGTTGTTCCTCTATGTCCTGGTTCAGCTCCACTGCTGAATGCCTCCAGAGAAATTAATACAATGCTATAAATAGTCTCACCTGACACAAGTCAATACAAGTCAGAGTTTAACTGTAATTAGCTTTAATAGAATTATGTCTACTTATGGAAATAAATAGGTCATTTCTCTGTTAAGGAGTGCAACAGGCATTTGGGCATGGTTTTCACTGCAACAACATTTGATATTAGACTTCTTTCCTTGCAAACATCGCATTTTCTTTTCTGTGGTTGTTGAAGTTTTTTAATATGAAGCCAGTGTCACCTGCTAAGTTGCATGAGCCAAATAGTTAAGTATGGAGACAAACATCCTAAAATTGAGAGAGGCACTTAGAGTTATGCAGGCTGGTCACACAGTCTTGTTATTAATCCTTTATACAGAATATTAAAGGGCTGACACTGATCATTAGCAAACATATTTTCCAAGCTACATGATGAAATAAAGTTGGCTTGTAATAAGTTGGAAACAGAAAAGAGTAAGGTGATCAGATAATAGAGTTTCAAGGACTTTACATGCTCCTTAGTCATTGCAGTAGCTCATGATTCTTAAACCAATATAACTTCACATTCAGTGGAAATTTTCATGTGTTCTCTATAATAACTGCATATACAATGCAGTTCCCATCCAAAAAAAATAAAGAAATCACCCCTAGGTCCCTCCACTGCTATCATTTACTATCATTAGCAAGATTTTCCTACTCATCTCATAGAAATAGGTCAATTCACCATCATCATCAAAGGCCAAATGTAGAGCCATTGAGAAGACTGACACTGGTAAACACACACTAGATCAAGATCCCTGGGTTTTCAGTAGTTACGATTATGCAGGGATGTTAGCAGTGTGCACTCGCAAATACCACTTCACATTGCCACTTAATATTCAAATTCAGTGTGCTGAAAATAGGAGCTGTAAGTAGGTATAAATTTAAGCAAGTGAAACACATGTGGTACTGTTTCCTGTCTAGTAGAAGATCGTGGGAGAAAAAAAAAAAAGAGTCTTGGTAAAATATTTTCCTTCTCCATTAATCCTAGAATAGGAATCTGTTTATCCTAATGAGGCTATTCAGCTAGGCTTCAATTTTCTTTAATTACTCAATTCCTGTAAACAAAAGTTCCATACTCAGCATCTATCCAGTTCACAAAGTATAGAGCAGGTAAGAATTCACTACTTCATCTTATACCAGCTGAAAGTTTCTTCTGCTCTTCTAGTGTTTCCATGCCACCAGGATCTGATGTTCAAAGAGCAAACCAGCTGCCAAATTTAGTACAAAAAACAAAAACCCCAACACCTTACCAAAGTAAAGTTATATAGACGAGCAGCTCTCATTAAATCTACTCAGAAGTACAAAGCACTTGTGAGTTCGTGGTCCTCGTCATTCAAGTGCTTCAGGGTACCTCTGTGTTGAGCCTGCTGTGCAGGCAGGCAATCATTTTATACCCCGACTTGTTGACCAGTGCTGGAATAACAGCTGCAAAACACCAACCAACCACTCATTAAATCTGATAGTGCTGGAGGTAGCAAGTACTTCATGAAATACAACAGTGTGGTATCTGCAAGCATGGATCATGAGCAGACTAAATTTAAAAATGCAGTTATCTGCATTTATTCACTTAATTAAAAAAAATCCCATATTTATCATTTCATTGTTCTTTAATTCAATTCACTTTAATAAATGAAGAGGGATTTGGGGGTTGGGAGTAGGGGAATAGGTTGCAGTTACGGGCTTTAAATAATTGATTTTTTAGTTAAATCCAAGATTTTTTCATGAGTTATTAAACACTCCACAGCAATTGTATTAAACAGAGTCCAGGAGAAATTAATGATTAGGTAGTAATAGCTGGAAATCCTATCACTGCTACTCAGCTAACTTGATGTTCTTAGAATAGCTAAATAAAAAGGAAAATTAAAAGTTATATGGCAATTTGTAAAATTTCATCATTAAGCACACTACACCCTGCTACATCCTAAAGGAAAAACAAAGGAAAATATTTTCTAATTTAAAAAAGAAAAAAAACAACAAAAAACCAAAAAACCAAACTAAGAACAAATAGTTTTGGTTTTATTAAACTCTTCCAGAAGAGATGGTTCTGCTTTTTAGGGCAATTTGTAATTTTTTATTTTTTTTTTTTTTTTTTAAGAAAGTTCCAAGTTTGTCTGATACAGTAACACTATTCAGTATTTACTGGTGTGGAACTTCCGTGTTCATTGTCCTATCCTTAGTGCATCCCCCTGCACCTATAGCTAATTCAGCTTTCTAATATATCTGAAAAGTTTTCCCCTCTACAATAAACCCCACCTTACAGTACAGTCTCCTTAAGTTTCTTTCTCTGTGAGGACAAGTGATGTAACATCATTAGGACTTTAATGGGACTATGAAAAGCAGGGTTGGTGCAAGTCTACAACTGACTGCTGAAGGCAGCTGAATCTAAGCAGTAGCAAAGCCTGGCATTGATACTCCTGAGTTGAAACCAGCTAATCAAGTTGGAACTATCTCCAACTGCTCACTCAAGGCTCCTCCTAAAAGTTGTTCTCCCTGAAGTGAGGGCAAAGAAGCAGAAGAGATGCCTTAGCCACACCACTTCGCAACTTCTTATTTTAGTCTACCTCAGGACACTTTAGGCTTGCCCATTATCACTCCTACTTCCACTAATATACCAGGCAGCAGCTAGTAAATGCTTCCCAGTCCTCTTAAATGCTTCTGACCCCCTTTCTAAAGATGCCACTTTTCCTTCCCACTAACAATGTACCAAGTTGGTTAAAAACACTGGTTTTGATGGCACAGTCATCTGACAATTGCATGTTGTACCCAGGGTCCTAAAACTGTGATGTTTTCTAACTCTTTCCACCATGATATTATAAGTGAACCTTAAAACAACAAATACTTCATCTATAGCCAACAAACCCTGATGTCATCACCAGTTTTTCTTGATATGTCCTCAGAGAAGTACCCCAACTCTAAATTCTGACAAGTTAGCTTTGCTACAGCTGCCCCAGAAACAAGCTAATCTGGGGAGTTACTTCTTTTAGAAAACAGAAAACCTGAAAACCCCTGATTTAAGCAAAATAAAAATTAAGTGTTATGTTACATTACCAATAATAATAATAATAACTATAAAGGAAATAACATGGGAAAATAACACAGCATCTCACCAACCACTGATCCAGATAACTCACCACAACCCACCTCTACTGAGCACCAACCAAGTATTTCCTTCAACCTCCCCAGAACACTCACCCTTCCGGGTAACTCTCAGTTACATCCTGGGCATGATGTGCTGTGGTATGGACTACTTCTTTGGTCAGTTTGGGTCAGATGTCCTGTCTCTGCTTCCTTCTGGCCTCCCCTCCTCCCTGGCAGAGCATGAGGCTCACAAAGTCATTGCTCAGGCTAAACATTTGAGCAGTAACTAAAAACATTCCTGTTATCAGTTTTGTTCCCAGGCTGAAACTCAAAAACATAGTGCTGTACCCGTTGTTATGAGGAAGAAAAGGATGACTGCCACTGCTACTGCTAAGCCTAGTACACTTTGTAATAGTCTTTCGGAGCTGGTGAGGCTGTGTGCAGTATTGAATCGTTGTCTTAGAAGCCAGCCACTGCAACCAGTAAACACAAAGCTATATAAATGGTATGTCAGATAAGAGAAACCATAATGAAGTTACAGCAACTACTTTTTATATAAAGTGGTGGATATGGAATGAGAACAGGGATTGCCTCATTTTAGAGGCAGATATAAATGCAGATGATTACTAGCAACAGTGAAACCTGGAGATAATAAGTAATTGCTCTGATCTAGAAAAGCACCAACTACCCAGCAGACATTTCTTCACCTCTAGGCAAGTAGTCATATTTTAAAATGTTATTGCAATCACTAAGCCAAAAAACTCAGAGAAAGCAAGGAACTCTGAAAGATTTAATATTCAAATCAAAACATTTTTTTTCTTTCATTATCAGTAACTAAAGCCCTGAAAGCAGTTATTTGGTTGTTTTGCTCTTAATACAAAGTATTTCCAGCCCAAAAAAATTAGCATTCTGTCTTTCTGAGTCATCACAAACACAAAGTAAAATAAATGATCCAAATTTTCACAGAATAATTAAATAAGAGGAAAACAACTAACTTGGTACAACTTCAAACAATGATCTATTTCGCCTCTGACTCCACTCTTAATGTTAGCATCCCACCTTGAATACAAATCACTTCGATTTTAATCATGAATTTAACGAGAAAGAAATGAGAAAATGAAAGACAAAAAACCATCATATTGTGCATTAGACTTCTTAAACCTCACAATTACACTTTACAATTTCATTTCCATGGCAATACAGAATTTCCATTTAGCTGACTGAATTATTTGGCAGAAAGAGATTTAATTCCTTAACAAAAATAACTCCAGTGCGGTGATGTATAAGATGTTTAACAAAGCTTTTTTATTTTTTATCTTCATCCAGGTAGGGTTTTTTTGTTGTTGGGGGTTTTTTGTTTTTTATTTTTAATTAAGACATGAACAATTGATTATATTTTTACATTTTATACCAGAAAACAAGCTGGGAGCTCATTTAGAACATTGCTTCAGAATCTGTATAAATGCACATTTATTCCAATTTAAATGGCCACGTTCCTAGTCCCCACAAAAGCATTTCCCCCCTCCTTTGCTCTTGTTTGGAGCAGGATTTACATTTTTTTCTTTTTTTTTCTTTTTACTTTTTTTTAAGCTGCTTGCTGAAAATTACTGCTTAGTTCCAGCTTTTCTGATTCTCACTTTGCAATCTTTTGGGTCAACTCACTTTTTTTTTTTTTTACAATTCTTAGATTTTCATAAGGAAGTTCAATTCATAACAAATTACACAAACCACATTTTCCCCTGTCTTTCATGAGCAATAAGATCTCCCCCCATAAGAGAGGGACTGGCGATAGCACTACTGTGTTCCAGTACTGTTTTTCAGCACACAATTTTCATCATGGGTGACTCTCAGCACTACATTTACTGTCATAATCAGGAACAGAATTTCATCTTTAATTTACATTCTTACTTCTTGAACATAAATTAAATTATCCTTCCATTCAAAGGGCCAGTTCATGGCTTGTGGCCCTTCAGGAGGTAAAAAGCTTAAGCAAGAGGTCAATGAAGCATAGTGTTTGTGCCTTTCCTTTGCATAAACATGATTTTCATTCCATTTATGAGCATTAAAATGTGTAACTGGATTTTGTTTGCACAATAATTCATGGATAAGTTTTTCCCTACTGTGAATATTTGTTCAAGTACAGATAAACACTTTTATGCTGAAGCATCCAGTTTAAGAATAGAACTGATATCACAGAGATTACACACTCTGACACAGGGTTAAATAGAAAAGTTTAAGTTCAAAATATTTTGCCAATATTCAAAGTGCAATTACACCCTGAAAGGTCATAAGCAATAAACAATTAGCCATCATAATCATCCTTCTTTTTCATAACTATTTCCCAGAACTCTGTTCCTGTTTTGAAATGCTTAACCTCTACAGAAGCAGGACTGAACTAAAAGCCTGCAAACAACAAATGTGCGTGGTTGACTGAATAAAGCTACCCAAATGCTACAGGAAGGCTAGGACCTGTGTTGGTTATTTAATATTCCATAACTTTTCCAGAGATTATCTGTAAATACAAGTAGTGATTAAGTATTAATTTTACTATTGCTCAAAAAATCTGATACCAATTTGTTCAGGAATCTAGAACTATTCAAGTATTGTCATTTTAGATTAAAAATTACATTTTTAGATTATCACAAACTACTACTTATCCACATAATGCGAGCCTAAGTTTGACTTATTCTTCTTTTCAATTGTCTCACAGTCTGTGTTAAAAAAAATTCCTCATGTTGAGGCTCTTATTTTAATACTATTTTTTAATCACTTATTCTCACTCAATTCCAAGTTTGGCTATCTCATAAACACTACTGTCTGTCACAAAGTCATACTAGTTGTCTTAGATCTATATCCCTCCTATGTTCATCAAGGACCACATTAGATAGCTCATTATTTCCACAGCTGTACCGACTGTTTCTAAGATTCAGGTAAATCATCCTGTTTACACTTGTAAAATATTAGGGGAACATCACTCTTCCAGAACTCTGAAAGTTTACTGCCTCAGGAGCTCTGGAGCAAAGAGATAAACACACACACAAATCCAAACCAAAAATCTACCAACACTACCATGATCATTCAGTTCCAGAAGACTCCTTTAGTGATTCGCTAAATCCCTTGGATACCTGCATCTGCTGATACGAGAAGACGTTGGCTTTAGCTGCTACAATTCAGTATCATGAGTCAGTAATTTACCCAACTTGAGCGAACTTTGTTACTACCACATGCTAAGGACATATAATTACATATCATGTGCTTCCCTCCTCCTTCAGATCAGTAATTCTTATATATTATAAACTGTCTCCTATAAACAGTTTCATCATATTTGACAGCAAAATAGCAATTAGGATTTCATTTTTCCCCAATATATTTAGAAACTACATTTTACAGTAACTGCTCATCCTGGATTCTTCATAGTACATCTTGCTTATTTAATTGCTATGGAAAATTGACAGAGGAACAAGAAAGCAAGATGTGCATTTATAATAAGGTTAAAATAAAATTAGATATATTATATGTAGATGTGAGTGAATGAAGTAGAATTATCAGTATGACATCTAGGAGAAGATAAACTGGGTACCATTTTTGCCTTGACAAGCCAGCAATTGGATCCCTGCTTTTAAGTTCAGAGGTCTTAAAAATATTGACAAGGCTTCCAAAAGTCTAAATAATGTTAAAATGCATGTTAAATTAAAAAAAAAAAAACAACAAACAACAACAACAAAAACACCCAAAAAGTAAAAAAAAAAAAACAAAAAAAAACCAAAAAACCACAAACAAAACAGCCTTGTTCTATTTGTTTTTCACACACATATGCAAAAAAAATAGACTTAGCTAATAAAGATGGTTTTCAAACTGACAGCCTTTCACTTACAATTTAAAGCTAACCTGGGTCTTCTTTCCCTACCTTTCAAACACAGTGAAATCCATTACACATACCATGCTTTGCACCTTCAAGCACAGCTAACACTAGGGAAGAGCAGGGAAGAATGAGACTGCATTATAATCACCTAAGGACAAACACCTTCCTCCTTTATAATTGGTGAAGGCAGGCAAGACAAGCACATTCAGAGTGTGCTTCAGTTACAAGATCTGAATAGCCTCTCAAAGCCTCTACCATTCTCTACTCATTTAATAAAAGCTCCTAATTTAGGTGCCATGGTTAGATGCCAAAGTTTTGGTGGTTACTGACATTTAAATAAGTTATTACAAGCCTTGGGCAGAAAGATTCTGATGCCTGTGTTAAATGCTCTAGTAGAATGATTGCAATACATTTTTCTCTGAATTGCACTGACTTCTCCTGACCATGACTTCTGAAACATTCTTTCCAGTTTCATCAAATACAATGATTAAGGACATACATTAAATGGAAGTTCAGCTTCTATTAATGAGAATATCAAAAGCTGAAATGAATTCTTGTTTTCTGAACACAAGTCATAAGCGTAAGTTTCAGTTTTGGTTTTTTTGTTTGGGTTTTTTTTAAGCCTTTTTTGTTTCAGAAAAGTGGAAAACAGGTACCTAAAGTAGCTCCTTTTTCAATACACAATTGCAGATCTATGAAAGATCATTGGCCACGAGACTGTTTCTATTAGATTAATGGTTCTGGGCTCAGAAAGCAATCACCCTGAAGGCTGCATATCTGCACAGTCACATGTAAAATTCAGCTAAATCTGTGAAAATGGAAAGCATCCAGGACTGGCATTAGAAAATCCTCTGCCATGATCTACCTTCCAAGCAGGAGGCAAATTTGGATGCATTTAGCAAGTAAATTGCACTCCAAAATAATTAAATTTACCCCTCCCTCTCCTAGCAGCTTGAAGCCAGTACACAGAGATTACACAAACCATGTTTTATAAATTTTACAACAGCATTTATGAAAAATGTTGTAGTTTGACATTAACAACTGTTTTGAGGTGATTAGTCTCAAAGCATAAAATAAACTCCTGCACCCACCCCCAACTTATACTGCACTCACAATCTGTTCTGCTCATGCCTGAAATGACACTTATGACTCAGTTGTGAAACAAAAACCAGCTGATGCCAATGCAGGTAGGATGAACATTACTGTATAACTCCTGATTTATAGGCACAGCCTGCTGAGCTGAAAGGTACCCATTTTCTAGCACATGCTCCAGCCAACCACATCACACAGCACATAGTTATGTATAAACCTTGAACTATAAAGACTTTGCAAAAAAGGGGGAAAGGCAACACAAGAAAGAGCAGTTTGATTAGCTCTCAACCTTCTCTTTTTCTACCACAGCTTTTAAAGAGTTCCTAGCAACCTGCAAAGGCTCAAACTAAGTAGGACAGAAACAGGTACCTGGAAAGAGCACTGGGTATTACGTTTCCAGGAAGCAGAGGAATAACAGAAATCTTTCAAGGAGCGCTAACAGTTCTCTTCATAATCAGCTTGGTTTGGAAAGATGAAAATTCTCAGATACTGTGATAGCAGTATATAAGTTACAATTACAAAATTTGTAAAATTCTATCAACATTTTGCCCTCATCCTCTCTCCATCAGTGTATTTAACTCATCTTTGTGTGCATTGTTTTGTCCTTGTTTATTTTCTTTTAATTCTTAGAACTGTTTTCAACATGAGAACCACCTCTTATTCCAATGTTAAAAATGTTCAAATTTCTCAGCACTTAAATGTGAAACAGTATTTTCTTAGATTTTTCAAAATGTCATGCAAAACATTCAAATATTATTTCAGTCATTTCTCTGGCAATTCTCATACAGGACAAACAGCTGCTATTTATAAGCATATGAAAGCAAAGTTTACACACAAAGTTTACACAAAGAGCTTTACCTTATTAGATTTGAAGTAATCAATTAGCCCACTATTCATTCTTTCACAAAATATACTTTGGCACCTCACGGCAGGTAGAATGAAGTCTCTATTCACCCCTGTCAGTTCAAGCAGCTCTTGCACACAAAGCTGCCCCAAACTTCTTAGTTTAGTGCAACAGCTTGAAACTTGGTATTAAAAAGGTCAAATTGAAATTGTAAGGAAGCCTATTTCAGGCCCACTGTACATATACAGGAGTACCGTAAGGCATAAATAAACTGTGTTCAACTCAGAAAAATTAGTTGTCTCTTCATATAGACCCTAATACTAGCTGGAAAACTTATCACACAACAACATACCCAATATTTCAGTTCTCTTTGAGAGTGATCAACCACCCTCCCATCCCTTCATTTCACATTAATACCCATAGAACCTGCTGCTGAGAAGTGCCACCATTGCTCTAACATCTAAAGACAAACAGCAGGGAATTGAGCCCTGTACAAGACACTAAGCTACTTCAGAAAGATAACACTGGTACCAGACCAGCAGAAACATTTATCTGGATTAGAACTTTTGCATTGAATGCATTTATTACTGGGCATAGTGAGAACAACAGTTGATCTTAGAGACTACCTTTGCCAAAGTACAATGAGCCCTCCACCTCACACTCCCCCAGATATTCTTTTAATGTGCTAGTCTATGGCAACAGAAGCATGAGCCAAGAGAACTGTACTGAGCAAGAGCATATGGTCTCTCAGTGCCCACCTCCACCAGGAGCATAGATCAAAGCTGTTCCATGCTATATCACTGTCCTAGGCTGGTTGGGCTAAGTCATCCCAGCTGAGATCAGTATGTGGCCTAAGGAGGTCATTGCTTTGCTCACATACATGCCTAGGAATAATGAGCTTCTATGCTATGTTCCAAATACACCTTTCATTTGCTGCAATTACCATGGTACCTGCAGGCTTTACTGCACTGCTTGCAGTGGCACTGGAGTTCCCAGTGCCCTGGACAACAACTCAGAAAAAACTATAGTACACCAAAACCAGAACAACTGGTCCTGCTTGTATTAGAAACCAGGTTTTATGAGAAACATCAGCAACTTATTCTAGACATCTGTGCTTTGAAATCATGAAGAATTTGTTAGGGAAGCCAAGTATCCTGTCAGGCTATGTCAGTATCCTGCATTCTAGTAGAAGCATAGAGACATTAGCAGTCTTTCTGCTTTAACATATTACTGCAGGAGCACAAAGCAGTGTATACTACAGAGCAGTAACAAATTTCCCAACGCCACATATACGCCCAATGTATCTAGCCCACAGCTTAAAAGAGACATGTAGCAGCTTCTCTTCAGAGTTTAAGACACTTTCTAGCTGACTCACCTTTCTCAGAGCATAAAAACGCTACTCCCCACTAGCTCTGCAACAAAGATTATAAAACATAAAGGAGAAAAGTAGAGAGACAGGAATGCAGGAAAATATCTCTTCTGAGCAGCACCAATTCAGGTGTCCCAGACTGCAGCTCGCTGGTAGCAAAGCAATGCAATAGCCAGGTAGAAATGCAGCATGAACTTTATAGACCATGATGAAATACCAATGTCAAGAAAGATAAAAAGTTAGAGTTCAGTGGAAGCCTATCATGCTCACTTTTTCTAATAAAGAGAATAAAAGAATTGCCTATTCAAAATGACCAAAGCCACCTGTGCAGCTGATCTATACGGCAAAATTTACACCAAACAATTAGTTGTAGATGGAAGATCAATAAGTGCATGGGTACAGCTAAAGACTGAATAAATAATGCTGAAAAGCTTGTAGGAAAATTTGGAATAGGGCTCAGAATTTCTGTTCTATTGATTATGCATTTATAGATTATGGTACGCATCTCAGTAGCACAAGTAGTTTTTTTCCCCACAAAAAGCTAAATACCCAAAATGGTTTTTTTAGAGACAAGAATAGAGTCCATTTAATAAGCTCAGATCACAGCCATTTAAAAACAATTAGCAATAATTTTTGAAGAGTAGAGTAAGTGTAAATTTGATTTTGAAAGCATGGAATTTCAACCAGTTCACTTAAAATTAATGAATACAACAACATAGCCACTGAAGGCCAACTCTTAAGAGTAAAAAAATAGTGCGGTGGATAACAGTGGATTAGGCAGCATTAGAAACATGTTACCAGGAATAAACATTTTGATAGCGGTTCAACCTCTGAATTTTTAAAATTGAATTTTTTTTTTTAATCTGCCCATTAGAGAGGGACCTTGCTCGCTACATCTCAGTCAACAAGGGCTACGCACAAGAAATACTACTTGTATTGCCCAACTACTCATCTTTAGCCCTACCACTCATGCAGATACTCCATATCCAAAACTAGATACTCAGAACCTCACTCAGGCCCACAGTTCTCACCTCAAGTCCTGCTCGTTACTGTGATCAGCCTTGAGGCCTTCAAATAGTTCAGAGTTCCTGTCCCATCTGCCACCAATTACACTTACAGATGAGGTTTTTCCACAGCCAACCATGCGTTTCAGGATGACTCACTGAGCATGTTGGCATGCCCACAGGATCAGGATTTACACAGGACCACGGTATGAGGGAAAAAGTACCAAATAAACTTCTTGCACCCACACTCAGTTCCACATTTCCAGCCCTGAAAATGCCTAGTGACTTAAGGAAATAAAGACCAGGATCATAAGAATTTCCAAGTAAAAATCACTGGCAACTACCTACCATCTCATTCATTTTAAGAGTGGATCTATACTAAATAAGAAGTACAATCCAGCTTTATAAGTGTTGCTTCTAAATGAGACTAGAACAATTTCTAACACACAAACACCCAATTCAGACAGGATGGAGAAATTTGCATTTGTATGTGTGTATTTCTAGTCTGACTTCAGGGACAAAAACATTTCACTCTGCATCAGGTGTCAAGAAAGGATGTGGTGAAGAGAGCACAGAGCTTTGACATCACAGATTTTTCAATACAAAATTAAAAAAATGTCATAATTGGAAAAGGGAATACAGTTAAATTATCAAAGTGAGATTCATCTGGAACCTTTCCCATTCAACAATTGGATTAGCAATCCCAGAGTAAACTGCAATTGTAATTAATATAGTTCTATGGTACTCAATGATATGGGCAAATATTAGCTACCAGACTCTTGGAAAACAATGCTTTCCTGACAAGCTTTCCTTTTGTTTTACAAATCTATTAATAGATATTGTTGAAGGATATACAAAATGGCTGTTTGATAATATTGTTTTCTCTGATAGGCCTAGGTATCAACAGACTTCTTTAAATGCCATAGCTAGTTATGCAAGAAAAAAAATACAATTCTGAGAAGAAAGGTCAGACAAAAATCAAATACTTACTTTTGCTTTGTCCATTGAACTTTGTTGTATAATCTTTTTAAAAAGAGATGCAATTTAGTTATTTTCTTCCAGTTATTTTTCTAGTCATAATAGTCAACCAATTACATGAATGTATTTTTATATTGAAAAGGTTTAAAGTTACAGAAACAGACTAATTTGACAGAAAAATATAAATCATTAGAGACCTAAAAAGAAGCTATGGGAACATTTCCATTCTTGTTCTGCTGAGTGGCAGGAAGATACAGAAGACCAGGAAGAAACGGTATGCAACTATAAGTTATTAGACTGTGACAAGTGTGATTGCAAGAAGGGCAATGAGAGAAAATAAAAACTAATTTAGGCTGCTAGAAGATAAATCACAGATGAGATAAGGAGGTTCAGACCCTGGTTAGCATAGGTTTTTGTTTTTTTTTTTTTTTCATTTGCAGATATTTGTTTGTTGATATTACATCTGCAACTATAACAAAACAGAGCAGGTAAGAGATATTACCCTCTGTATCCATCTTCATTCTGTCATGAAGGCTCATATTCACACAATCTAGAGTTAAAGGCACTGTTAGAATGCTCCAATAAAACCAGATCTCCTCTTTAAATATGAGAGCAAATTAATTTTTCTTGCATACATCTCTGTACTGAGACTGTATCTTGATCTGCCCAGAGGGAATATAAGAGATGGAGCCTTCCTTTGAATGAAATGGCATATGATGCAAGGCTTTTCACCAGCTCCTCCATAACCATACAGCAATACATACATTCTGATGAGAAATAATGAATAAGCATTACCAAGGCTTTAATAATGCTAAGCCAGAAGGTAATAACTACAGAAGCAACAAACTGGCTAAAGAGTTAAGCAATGATTAATTATTCTATTTTTCCTTGTTGAACCTTGTTATACCCTCTTCATTAAGTTAAATATCAAAACTTGATTCCATTTACAATGCTGAGAAAATCAGGATGAGGAAGATCATTCTAGACCCTTGGGCCCATGATCAGCCACCAGTTCCCAAGTCCCAAACAGTACTGACACAGAAGGATCACTAGTCTTCCTAGGGAGAATACACATCACTTAGATTTAATCAGGAGCCAATGAAAGGAATGCCTGATCCTTTTCCCATTAATTGCTAGTTACACCCCAAAAGCCTGGTGAAGCATCTATACAAGTTCACATCTAAGATTTTATAACACCAATACATTAAGCTTGCTTTCAAAGCATGGACTAAATGACAAGTGAGCTACCTCATCTCCTCTGTTCTATTCTAAGTTAGAAAAGCCAAAGACATTTAATAACTGCATGTATAGGACCAGAATTGAAACATTTTAGATTGAATCATGTAATACCCCATACAAGGCAGAGGAAGGAAGCTCAGATCTAGGTGGAGCATAAGCTCTCAAAACAGGCTTGAGCTATCAGCTGCCTTATGCAGCTTCCAATAGGGAGCTACAACCAGCTGTTTTCAAATGCCACTTCACCAGAACTGAGCTATTTCCAGACACTGTAGAGGATGAGGTCAGTGATGTTTTACACTGTTAAAAACTTTAAAAAGAACAATCTAGCCAAATAACTCAAAATAAAGGAATAAGGAAGTGAAAACCCATCCCTTTTAAACTAATATAAAAAATACACTTTAGAGAAGAATCCTGGTCTTCATGCCAGTAGTAAATATGACAAGCTAATTTCATTTATAATTTCATAGCTACAGAAATTGGTCTGTGCTGTAATGTAATGGTATTAAGTGGGTAGATTCATATTCTAACAAGAGCATTTACAGCACAGTAGCTTCAGAGACCATTAAAAAAATGTAAGTGGGAAGTTACTCTGTCTCTGCATACATACAATTTACCAGTAACGATGCATAGCTTTTCTTATTGGTCATCTTTACAGCATGACAGTATTTTCCACCAAAATTCCTAAGAATCCCACTGTAATTCTAACACAAACACCTGTTACTTTTTCATGAATTCCTAATTGCTAATTTTATTATTAACACAAATTGAACAAAAAACCCCTAAGAATATTTGTTGAACAATTACAGGCAACTGATAAAACATGACAAGCTAATATATGTGCATAAACAGAATATTTTTAAGGACATTCAAGGACATTTAAGTACACTGTTAGAACAGAGACTTTCACTCTAGCCTTAAAAAAAGTGCTTATGCATAGGGTATTCCTGAGCTATTACTTCATCTCTAGCACTGACTGTTTAGCATGCGTCACTTGCACAGTTTCCTGATGCACTCCCTCACTGAAACACAGCTGAGGAGGGAAGATCAAGAAGGTGCTGGAAAGTGCAAGAAAGGATGGGTTAGCCCCTGGAAGAAAGGGGAAAGGCAGCAGGGGTACAGATTCTGGACTGCAGCAATCACTAGGCTCCCTCACCAAAACTGATAGACACAAAACACACTCACAAAACCCCATCTTTTCTTCACCGATAATAGGAAAACTAGGTATTAAACAGTTTTGGTAGAGCTCCAGTTCACTGGAACAACTTTCTGCCCTGCTCTGTATACAATCTTTTATATCAATTTAAAAAATGTGTAAAATTGGCAAGAAAAAAGTTAGATTTGCTGCACTGCAAACCTAATTTAAACTGTCAAAATGCCTCGAAAAGTGCAACCAAACAGATATTAAGGTTCACGTGACTTACATAAAGCTTTATTCTAACTGCTCACCTCTACCAATTTATTTCTACCCATAAGCTACTTAGCTCACATACAGAATATAGTAAACAAATACCTGCATTAGAACAGCCTCCTATGAAAAAACTTGCTGAAGACTGAGAACTCAGAGGTACCTGAGGAGGGACAGTTTTCCATCCACTGTGTTCAAAGAACACAATTTTGGGCAGGTACTTTGAAAGCAGAGAGCACTCCCACCACTTTCTTTTTATTTATTTATTTCTGTAAAGCCCCAAGGCCACCAAAATTGTTTAGCTAGTGGCTCATATCAATCATAAGTAATATCTGTACAAATGAATCAGGTTTCTTCCTCTTACAGAGCCTCAGAGCATGTACTGCCTAGCCTAGTCTAGCCTATGTACATATGCACACCTACACTGAGGAAAAAAGGTATTTGCTAAAGATCAACAAGATTTTAGTCTTGGGTATTTTACAACCAAACAGGAGAACACACATTGTAGTACCAAAGAGAAATAAGCATCCTCCTAGCATGATACATGCTTGGATATGACCAATAGTAGAGCTGGCACAGTAATGAATTTGGTTACCTAAATTCTATTACTATTTAGAGAAAACTGACCATCTACCAGTCAGGAAAGCACTAGAGATGTTCAAAGCACTCCCCCTGTAATGTTTTGTAACAAACTGCACTGGAATATTGAGCATGCTTAGAATTGGTAAATTTTGCGGAATAACATGCATACAGAGATATCTTAATAATAAATGCACCAGCTGTTTGCTATCTTAGGACCTAAGAGAGAAACAGTGAAAAATTATCTGTTATCATTGTGTTACCAAATTAGGAAGACTCAAGGCAAAAATAATAATAATGGCACAATTTATGACACAGCTTACAAACAAAATAACGCTTTTCAGAGCTTTCAATTAAAAAAATCTGGGGATGTAGAAGTCCACTGAAGTACTGTCATTAAATAATCAAAGTCTAGCAACAAACTAAAATCTACTTTTAAATATGTGTTTTTAAGATGCCTTAATTCAAGGGCTGTTAATTTTTTTTAATTACATTCAGGATCAGATTAAGTCCCCATAGATATAAGCACTATAGACAACATAACCCATCTGGTTATCCTTAATGTATATGCCATGCCTCCACCAGCACATTCACTGCAGTCAGCTCTCACAGAAAAGCTTAGTGCATATTTCTAGAAACAGAGTTAAAGAGATAACTCTAGCTTCATCTACCACTCATAATGGAAACCATGTCTGAAAGTTTACTTCATTTCCCTTTTCTCAGGTCACATAAATCAATGACAGCAGCCAGCAAATGCAGAGCAAGGTATTTACCAAACTTATGACTCCCTTCAGATGCTGCAGAAACAGTAGCTGCAATTTCCAGAGAGTTTATATTTGAAAATATCTCACAGAAAGATAAAGCTGAAGTTACGGTTAAAGTGACATTGTCGAGAATGGTAGACCTAAATTAGGCTTGCCTGACATGATGTGAACTATTGATTCATGCCCACACAGCACATTTTAGCAATGCAATACACAATTCCAGCTCTTTTAGTATTTCAGAAAACCTCGTTCTCCACAATCTCAGCATCTTCCTGCCTGTTTGAAAGACAAAAGTCCTGTACAAATGGCAATAAATATATTCAGATCCACAGTCATAAATAAATAAGAAAGTATCACCTCATCAGATTTGTCCACTTCATAACAGCAGAGTTCACAGACTTTCCAAGCTAAGAAGGTGTTGCTGTCTTGAACAGAGTTCAGTTTAAAGCACGAAGCAGTATTTTTTTCCTTTCTTTGTTGCATATCTGGGTGGCAGTTTAGTGTGCCTATGTAAAGGGTACAGTTGGCTCAAAAGCTACAGTGTAGTTACAGTCACTAAGTAAGGAGGAAGGATTTTAATAAATTGTTTGGACAGATTAACAGATTCTTTTGTGGGAGAGGGGAGGTGCAGGGGTTCTTCTCTCCCATTTCTTTACATGGGAGGTGCATTTTAAATATAATCTAAAAACAACAGCATTTTCCTCCTATACAAAGATACAACAGAAAGAAATCCACTTACAGCCACATTAACAATAACCAACAGTTCTCGTGATTCAGAAATGCCAAAAGGAATTCTGTTTTTTTACACAGAAGTTGCAAGATTAGGTTTCAAATAGTTGTGTAAAACTGAAGTAGCATTTAGGTAGGCATGGGATCAGTACACAAGCATTTAATGGGAAAAAACCCTCTAAGATACAACCTTACTTTGAAATCCCACAGTTAAGATGAAAACACTGTTTGGACCAGAGTTTTTGCAATCTGTCTCTAGGCAGAGACAATGTTATGCATGCTCCTGCAGAGTTCTACAAATGATGTTCAGTATAAGAAAAACAGTACATCCAAGAGATCTTTAAAAGCCATGAGCTTGAAAACAGAAGATATTACCCACAGCAGACTTCCAGTATCTGAAGGGGGCCTATAGGGATGCTGGGGAGGGACTCTTCATTAGGGACTGTAGTGACAGGACTAGGGGTNAGAGTTCTACAAATGATGTTCAGTATAAGAAAAACAGTACATCCAAGAGATCTTTAAAAGCCATGAGCTTGAAAACAGAAGATATTACCCACAGCAGACTTCCAGTATCTGAAGGGGGCCTATAGGGATGCTGGGGAGGGACTCTTCATTAGGGACTGTAGTGACAGGACAAGGGGTAATGGGTTCAAACTTAAACAGGAGAGGTTTAGATTAGATATAAGGAGGAAGTTCTTTCCTGTTAGGGGGTGAGGCACTGGAATGGGTTGCCCAGGGAGGTTGTGAATGCTCCATCCCTGGTGGTGTTCAAGGCCAGGTTGGACAGAGTTTTGGGTGGCATAGTTTAGTGTGAAGTGTTCCTGCCCATGGCAGGGGGTATGGAACTAGACGATCTTAAGGTCCTTTACAACCCTAACTATTCTATGATTCTATGATTTTATATGCCTTCCTCCAAAAAAGGGAACAGGCAAAAAAAGAGTGATATATGTTGCAAGTCAAATTCACCACATGAAATGACAATTTACATAAAACCATCATTATAATGTTTTAATTATCTTGTCACACCCAAAGAAAATTCCAAAATGTATTAGAAATTGAGGAAATACACGTAGGGAAAGTGTAATATGCACTGCAATATGGTCTTTGCTCATTTAAAAAGCATAGTCAGATTTTTATTATATTCCAGAGCATGATATGAAGTTTGGATTTTTTTAAAAGGGTAATCAAGTTCTAGTACCATTATTACAGTAATCTGTATGCTACAAGATTTTCCATTAAATTTCCACTGGCAAGCATTTAAGACCACCACATTTTGTTTTCACAGTTCTAGATAAAGCACTACTTGGGCTGAAACTGATGGATTTAAGACTCCATTCCCCTTTCTCCAAAGCAGCTCAAGTTTGTGGCTCTTCAGTCATTTCAAAGTAATCACTTTGAGTTGCTAAAGAAGGCTGCAACTCAGGCCTGAAGTAAGCAAATGTACAGTAGAATGTGATCCTGTATTCTCCAAATGGAAAGTAAGGTTTCAAGTTGACTTTCAGATTCAGCTGTAGATGTTCTGCAATCCATCATACCCACCTTTAATACACACTTTAGATCTCAAAAGCACTACCTGGATGTTTCTTTCTCTGATCAACTGAGAGTTAGAGCTGAAAAGTAGCCGAAAAAATCTCAGTTTGCAGCCAAGAAACCTGGATCCTATAACTCCTTTCACCCTGTATTTTTAGAATATATTATCCATCATAAGCACACAACATGCTAAAGAAATTAAAATAAGTTACTCTTGCATTTAAGGACAAAAACACATTTCCAAACAAACTGCTAGAACAGGTTGATTCTTTTGGTAAACAACATACAAATAAAAGACATCCCAGCAAACACACTAATTAATGATTTTCTGCAAATGCCAAAAAATAAGTTAACTGGTATTCCAAACTGACAGAAATCTGGTTCTTAATAAGTACTATTGAGTAAAAGCTGCAGAAGTGTTTTGGCCCAAGCCAACTCAGGTCCTCTTACAATTTAGTAAAACAACCCTGTGGCCTGGATGAAAAGGCAGGCCAGAACTTCCCAGCCTTGGACTTGAAAAATTACTAAGTCAAACTAAACACCATAAGACAAGGCAATACACTGAGATACAGCTTAGTAATAGTCTCTTCTTTTTCCACCCTTCCCTACCTACTGCTGTATTTTCACTTGTGCATACTCATCAGCCTAGGAAGACTGAAAAGCAAGGCTGAACATGGCCAGTGCCCTTAGGCAGTGTGATTAATGTCCTCCCAACCCTTTGCAGGGACAATGCAGCCCACATGACTCACCATTCAAGGAGATGCTACTTTTCCTGGAGCTCCAGGGCCACATACTATCCTGAGACTGCCAGAACAACCTCACAGTAGAGCAATCCTGCGTTGGCAAGCCTAAACCTCAACTGTTTGCATTAATTCAGCAAATAGTCTTAATTAGAAAGATCACCTTTCAGGCACTAAGGCCACTTCAATGGCAATATGAGAAATCAGTATACCCGAGAATGGAATACTCAAACTAAAATACAAGCCTATGCATTTAAAAATTTAAAATGCATTTTTCAAGCTGGGAACTTATTTGAAGTTTCTACTGGGGAAAAAAAAAAAATAATTCTCACATAACCCTTTTATTTACTTATTCCTGTTCACCAAAGCTAGGCTTGAATATAATTTGATTTTTACAGAATTCTATTTTGAATTCAACACTGAAAAGTAACATTGTTAAGAACCCAAGTGGTCACTGAAGTAATAAACTGATTCAAAATTCATTCACAAGATCACCTGCAGTCCAAGCATTACCTGTGCTACTGGGGAGAAATAAGAAAGGAGCTTGGTATGAAAAGGAGCATAAGAAATATATAATTGATATAATCAATCTCTATAGTAGAAAGGGATTAATAGATTAATACAATTCTAGTCTTTAGCTGTGCAATGCAAATAAAAATATCTGTTGTTTGCAAGAAGCTCAAGGACATGATGTCAGCCACAGAAAATGGTTCTTGAAAACAAGTATTTTATTCCTGCATCTGCAATATTGTCTTGCCAGATATGCAGACTTGGCTAAGCAGGTGTCTTGCCTATTGTGCCCCTTTGGTAACCTAGTTATGGTATTAGAGATCCACTTGAAAGACAAAATGGAATTATTGCATTCTCTGGTAAAAAAAAAAAAAAAAAAAAAAAAAAAAAAAAAAAAAAAAAAAAAAAAAAAAAAAAAAAAAAAAAAAAAAAAAGAAGAACTTATCTTGTTATTAAAAACAGCAGTATTGAAGTAACCAGTAATGGCATTTGTCAAGAACATATCACAGTAGAAAAAGCGTCAACGTGGTATCATTTATGCTTTCTCAATGTAGAAGAAAGTTCTGAAAAAGCTGCTTCATTAATATGTCAGAGGGTTGAATTTTATTTGGAGCTATAACACTGTTTACATATCAGAAGAGTCAACAACTGGGTTGCTGACTGACATGTCAGCATGTAACAAACAGGTTGTCCCTGTATTCTGGTGATAATCCAAATCAATCATGAACCACAAATCTGATCTACCAGACTGAACTTGATATAGTTCAGCATTCCTCTCTTGAGCCCACAGTTAATTCCTAGCACCAAGGACTAGGTAGAAAATTTTATGTAAATAAAATACTTCCACTATTTACAGCTTTTGTGCTAATGCATTATTTACGCAGTAGAACCACTTGAATGGACTAAACTCCAAATGAGCAGGTTTGCACCAAAGATAACTGATCAAGTGGAAGCACAGGAGACAAGGCAGTAATTCTTCATCTTAACAAAGACCCTTTTGCAGTGAACTACTACAGCCCTGCTATAGTTCTATGGAAGAGGATTCCAGTCCTGGTAACATTTCATCCTGAGGGTGAACACGACTGTAGAAAAGCACTGAAGTTTGAGGAAACAGGGGAAACTCCCACCCTGTATAGCTTAAAATATCCTTCCACCCAGGTAAAAATTCTCTGAAGAACAAACTTCACGTAGCACACAAAAAATTTCTGTGCTTACAGAAACCTTTAAAAAGTTGAGAGTTGTCATCTTTATCTGGCTTGAATTCACATTCAGAACAACTCTCAAGTTTCCTTTCCATTGTTAACAGTGCCTCTACTCAGCCAACACCATCAAAGAAATCCATCCACCAGTTTTCAAATAGTGGTGAAAGTAATAACACAAATTGCTTGTATTAATAAATGGCCAGATTATTAGAGCTCAGAAATAACAGTCATTTGATCACTTCTTAGGAATAACTGATAGAACAAAAGGTTCACAATTATTTTGGAACAGTTCTGTTATCTCATGGCAAAAGGTTTACTCAAAAACAAAAATAAAGAAGTTGTTTACATTGTAAACATATTTGATTTACTATTAGAAATATAACCACTAATCTGGTTTCTCAGGTTCAGTGTATTAAGTCAATGCGGCTTTTATAAGCTATCTTCCCAGTAGACTGGTTGTTTCAGAACTGACACAGAGCTTAATGAATTACTGAAATATCAATAAATTTAGGCATCAATTGGTCAGTTAGGACAATGCATTTTCAGTTCTCAAGCTGGTTTTAGTTTCTGTTGCTCCTTATGTAAGTTCCTATTCCAAATATTAATGTTTGCTTCGCTGACATTAAAAGGATGAGGTTACTCTTCTGTGTTCTCAGTATTTCATTCACGAGCCCTTTTTATGCACTGATTCAGCACCTGACAGCAGGCCCTAAAGCAGTCATATACACTAAACAATTACTACAACTCATAAAAATAAGCAGTGCATAAAATGTAACAGAAGAACATTACCTTACGATACTTGACACCCCCAGGGGATCCATTTTCTCTTTGCAAACACATAGTTCCCTTTGACATTTATGGGAGCTACATGAAGACAGAAAAAAGCAATAGATCCTCTGCCTTGAAAACATATTTGTGCAGAGTGGATATCGGCAGCCTGTTTAGG
The DNA here is from genome assembly GCA_002631895.1 of Agapornis roseicollis. Lineage (NCBI taxonomy): Eukaryota > Metazoa > Chordata > Aves > Psittaciformes > Psittacidae > Agapornis > Agapornis roseicollis. The sequence goes on along the minus strand of NDXB01004890.1, from coordinate 42,252 downwards.
TCAAGTGATTGGTGGTGGGCCTACCTAGAGACATTTCCCTGCAGGCTGGTGGTTCATATTCCATAAAGATGAAAAGCACAAGTGTTATGACTGCCCTGAAGACTGCTTGCTGATTTATCATTTTGGTTCATTTTTCAACAACCCCTTTTAAGGAAGAGTTCTAATTGGACTGTCTTCTGTAAAGCTGTCCTTCCACATCACTGTTTAAATACACTGGTACACTCAGGTGCTAAATATAACATCACAATTTGTACAGTGTTGATACAACTCTCTGCCATTGGGGAATAAACTGCAAAGTCAGAAATAAGCTTTTAAGTTTCCCAGACCTGAAAGCAGTTAGATATAGGGTTAGGGTTAGTAAGATGCAGCTCATTAAAAGAAAAAAAAAAAAAATTACTTTGTATTCTCCATTTTCTTCACACTCTATAAATAAAACTTAAACCATTGACATCAACTGCTAAAATAAAATAAAAAGCAGATTTATATCTACATTTGATCACAGAACTATAGAGATGAACAAGCACATAATATGATTTAGTTAGGATAGTTACGCACCAAAATACATTGGGCATCTGCTAAAGGTCAGCTTAAATTTCTGGAACCAAACATACTGGCTTTCTGAAGCTAAGCAAAGAAACAAAGAAAGAAAACAAACCCAAAAAATCCCACAAAACAAAACAAGAGTAAGGTCATGAGGAACAACAAATGTGAGCTTTGGGAGGCTTTTAGAGCAGCACATGCTTCCTCAATTTTATTTTTCTTCCTCTGCCCTATTAATTCATCCTCAGCCCTTCTGTTACCTTTCCTTTTCTGACTTTCCTCCCATACCCAAATTCTTGTCTCTTCCTTAAGCGATGCCTGAAAATCTAAGCTCCCTTTCAGCCACCTCTGTATATGCCATATCTTTTGCCATTAACCTTACTCATTAGCACAGAAATTGTCTAGTTTTTTCCAGACCACTAATTTCTTCCAAAATCCATCCAAATCTAGATACGTGTCTAGATCATATTTTCTTATTAACAATTGATGATTAATCAGTAACACTTGTCACAGGCATGATGGAATTTCTGTAGACCTTTACAGCAGTAAAGGCAGAAGCTGCTTAAGATTTCCATGGTGCTAAATGAAGTGCTATTTCAACCAACACAGCTGCCTAATGATACTTTGGATTGTGTTACTCTGACTAGGAGACCTATTCAACCCACATCACATGACTTGTTCTCTGTTTTGTTATTAATCTTATGAACAAGATATTCAGATGAAGCCATTCTACCACATCAGTACATTTGTCTTTCAGGAGACAGGCAACCACCTTTCCACCATCTGCAACTCAATTTCTTAACACAGCAAAAAGCAACAGCAGATGTCTTCATGAAAACAGGGCAGTCTCTATGGCACAAAGAAAGAAAAAAAATTTTTACCATCCTGCATCTACTACTATGGAGAGCAACAGAAACCTAAATCACAGGCTCATACAACAGATGATGTGTATCACAGATTAACCCTCTAATTTCACTATCTGCACTCCAATCTATTCCTTGTCAAGACACTAGCAGACATGCAATACTCCCCTGTGTCATTAGTTTCTATCACACAATTAAAGGGCCATAGTGATTTCAGCAAGCTTCAGGAAGTACACTTTTGGGGATTGGTGGTCCATCCTATTAGCTCATGACAAGTGACAAAGGCAATGTCTCTCTATCAGGTTTAAATCAAAGTGACTGTTCCCAAAGAATGAAAATAGAGGTACACCTCTAACATTTAAAGCAACAACAGTAACCCATTTTTAGGCTCAGCTTTTTCAGAGAAGCTTCCACCAAAGAAATACTCTTCTACACACTTTTCCTACCTTCTGCTCTGAGCCAGCAGTAGCAGAGTAGTAGAGCAATGGGACCATGATGGCTGTTCCCAGTTATTAACAAGATATTATCACATGAAACAGCAAAGCAGAAATTTCTCTTTTTCCTGCTTTACGTATTTATTTTTTCCCCTAAAATAGGGAAAATATTACAAAATATTTGAAAATCTTCTGATTTAAGTGGTCCACAAGATTCTTCAGTTTTACTTAAGCAAGCAGATTTCAAACAGAAGCAATTGAGTTTTGTACCTTTCATACTGCAAGTTCCTCTTTGGCTTCATCTGAACTATATGCCACCAGGATGAGAAATAGTTGCCATTACTTTGGATAGCACAACCTGCATGCACAATGTTAAGCTGTATGACAGAAAGAAATCAAAACTACATTTATTGATACAGAGGAGACTGAGAAACTTCACCAAGAGAGAAAAGGGGAGGTGGGTACAAAATCCTGGACATGAAGGAAGCAACTGCATGGGTCCCTAAATGAGAAGAGAGCAATAGTGCATGATGCTAAGGCATACCAGTTTTCTGGTATAATTGTAAGAATGCAAAGCCTCCAAATATAACCTATACTGACACAGCAATGCTTTTGCTACTATAACAAACCTGAGAACTAAAGTTACTGGACTAAGCAATAATTAATTTTGGTAATACAATAGAGATACGGCAACAAAAGAGGCAAAGCTTAATATACCTGCAGGGAAGAAAAGGCTTTAAGAGAAAATGAACAATAGATCTTTGAAATGAACAGCAAATCATTATCTGCCCATAGATATTTATCAAACAGAAATCAAAGTGGTAGAGTTAATTCATCATTAATTGTCTGCCAGGTTTCTTACAACCACAGAGTAGACATTGTTAAGAGATAGTTTTTAGATATAGGTTATCTTTACAAATTCAAAACTGGAAATAAATCCATTGCCTCTTCTCATAGTGAGGTAACTGTGGACCTCCTGAAAGGTAACTCTGCTTATGTCTGGATACACGCTATAATGTAAACAATTCTCTGATATCTTGAATTAAAAAAAAAAA
>NDXB01004890.1:0-29065 GCA_002631895.1 Agapornis roseicollis | reverse complement strand
ACCAACTTTTAAAAAAAAAAAAAAAAAACCCAACAAAACAAAAAGAAAAAAACAAAACAACAAACAGCACAACCAAAAAAACCCACCAAAACCAACAAATCCATGCCTCCACAGGATGTAAAAGCAACAGCTCCAACTCTGGATGCCACATCACATCACTTGGATCAGAAAGAACTCTGATCTAAACCTTAGAGACACACTAGAGCTCTCACAGTGTTGTAAGTTTTCCACCTGTAGTGTTCAGAGCATTTCTCAGTCTGGAAAACGTAACCTGTTTGTAGCTAGAGGAAAGTCAAGGGACACTGGGGTGATTGGAGACACCTCATGCTACAACACACTCCCCTTTGAGCACGCTCCTCAAGCAGCAAAGAACCTTTGTACCCTATTTTATACCAAGAAGGAAACCAGCAGCAAATAAAGCACAAAGTTTAAAAGACAAAGTCATAATGCAAATACAATCGATATAATCCAAACTATTCCAGACACACTATTAGGGAGATAATGACGCTGAATCATTCACTACCAAACAGTATCAACATTCCTATTCCAGTTAAGCATGTTCTCCTGCTATCAGTAGCTGCCCAAACATATGTGCAGTGGTCATAGAAGGAAAAAATACAATATTGGAGCAGATTCAACATATTGAGCAAATCCCCAGAGTTTTTAAATCCCCATCATGCTCTTCCCTGCAGACACTACTCAAGATTTACAAAATTAAATTACATAAAAATGCTTTCATTCCCATGAACATCAATTTCATTTTATCCCATTGAGCCAAACTAATAGCTACACAGATTACTGTACCCCATATCACATAAGAAATCATTTTAAAAAAAAAATGTCTTCACTAAAAGGAAGAAAAAACATTCCAGCAGATTTATATTTGCTGCAGATTTGCATCTGCTGCTGTAGGAAAGTGAAGTGTCACTTGTAGAAGCAGAATTTAGATAAAATGCCCTGTTATAAAATGTGTATCATACCCATTTGCAACAGGAAAAACTTAATAAAATGAAGACCGAAGAAAATCACTATTCATTGAAAAGCAGCCACATGATCAGATGTGTAAAGATAATCTTGATGTGAATTCAATTATCTTCTATGGGATAATTTAAACTGAATTCCTTTCATAGAAGACCCATTAACCAGGTATAACAAAAGCCATAATTAATCTGAAAACAAGAATGCAACATTAAGTTTCCTAGCACCTTAAGCTTTCTAATGAAGGAAACATTTCCTGCTGTCTTTCATCAGAGGAAAAATCTAATAAAGTTTTATTAAAATGTACAGTAACAGAACAAATAGGTTTAAAGCACAGCCTCTGTACAGTGTAATGAGGTTTTGGCTTATAAAAATGCTTTGACTTTCATTAAAGAGATCAATGAACCCGAAAGAAAATTAGTTTAGCAAAAATATATGTGCAAGTCTTGCAGAATACCATTTAACTGAAAATGCAGTTTGTAAGCTTTGGTATGAACCAGGGCATCTTTCACAAAGGAATATAAATGAAGGGAAAACCATCGTAGCAGACTAATTAGACTAAGAAACCCAAAGTTTTTGACAAAGGGCCAACAAGAAGCCCTGAAGTTCACAATAAACTCCAAGTCAACCATATTTGAGCAAGCTCAGCAAAGAGAGAAATGTAAAGCGTGATGAAGGGCAGAGTATTGCACACCCATGGTATCACCAGAAGGTGCTGTGGCAGGTAATGGAGAGAGCATATTATTTCCACACAGGGATGTCCTGCAGAGAACCAAGAATTACATCTGAATTCTTCTAAATACCCAATTTTCCAACAGATGTGTCTGTTTAAAACTCACTATATACCACTGCACTGCTCCAAAACAAAAAAGATAGGTCATGTTAAAAGGAGACATACAAAAAAAAAAAAAAAAGTGAATCAAGTCTAGGACTTGGAGATGTTTATATTTTCCTTCCAGTCGCAATGATATATAAAAATTGCCTTTAAAGTTTACTAGGCAATAAACATAAATGTGCAATAATAAATATTATTAAGCAAGTCATAACAGTTATGTTTTAACAGCTAGAAGCCTCTCATAGCTCCAAAACCTGCTTTCATCTTGAAACTCACTGCAAATTTCTGAGGTTGCCAAGTAATCCTCTTACTCTTCCCACTAAAAGCAGCTCAGGTGTCCTCAGACTGTTTTCCCCACTCCAGAAGTATCTGGCAATAACACTGAGAGTTATTGTTTATATTCTATGACATTCTTTGCAACTAAGGAGCACAACATATATTTATACACATACACACAGAGAAATGCAGTTATCAGATCCCTTCAGTTTTTTGTTGAACTCGCTTTACCTGTTCACTTGATTTTCATATAATGGTTAAACTGATATAAATACACCTTTCCAAATATCTTGCTGGGGTGCCCGTTGCTTCCCCAAGGTAAAATAAACAATTTCAGTTAAAATTTAGGCCTGTCTTGTATACAGTGCTTGTGTGAATATTGAAAATAGCCACTCTTAACTTACCAAACATGATTAATAATCTCTCAAAGGGATAATAATGCACAAAACCCACTTTGGAATGGACAAAGGTAAAAAAAAATTAAATCTGATAAGTAAATACAATTTCTGAAAGCCAAACACTGATGAGGAAACTAGCTAAACATGAGCCTTATCCACTCTGAGGCAGACCCATTTAGGATATTACCAAGCAGCAGCATGAACACAATGATCTTGCAGGTGTACCCCACTCCTAATCTACCCACCACAGACCCTTTCTCAGATCTACAGGCAACAGTTTTTTAAAGCTGCAACATCAAAACAAGTGTTTTCATTTCAGAGGGTACTTTCATATGCATAGTGTAACCAAATATTTGTTGATACTCCCAGTCTTGGTACATGTTATCTAGACTAAGAAAGGGTGAGACAAATAGCCTTGAATAGTCTTACAGCTATCAGTAAGACTTATGAGTACAATTAGTTTCCTTCCAATCACAGCAAGAGTTAACAGACATGTACCCATAGTCATGCAATATGAGGGGAGCTGATATCCATGACAGATAGCAGTACTTATAAGACTACTCCTATTCTAACTGCTCACAAAGTTTATATGGACAGCTTAAGGGATAAGTAATACACTGATGAAAAGGTTTCCCACTAAAAGGGTGTGAGTGTGAGACTTTGCAATATCTGTGTTTGGGGGTTCCTACCTAACTGGTGCACAACAAGCTCCTGTCTATCATTGGTCAGGCAGAGAAGAATTTGCATTTTTCCAAGATGAACCATATTCAAAGGACTGCATGAAGTCCCCAAGTTCTGCCAGACCTGCATGACATATGACTCTTCAGTTGGATGTGTTCCACTAAGCCACTTCATTGGCCTACTGCACTCTGTGGATAAAATAAAGTGTTCAGCTGGCCCTGTTCCCTCAAGTCATAAAAAAAACCAGAAGCAGCAACCATAAAGTCACCTACTTCTGCCTCTCTGCAAACCAGGCAGCCATCTGGGACACTCCACTAGGAACCATCCACAGCCAAGTGGGGCAGGAGGCATAGCAGGAAAGCAAAGGCCCTGGAGCAGATTTGTTATAGCCACCAGCAGGCCCATGGAAGGAAAGGGGGTACAGAGAGAAAAAAGAGAAATCCAGAAGCACTACACTGTAAAGAACATGGAAAACTACAGAAAAATGCAGGAATGAAAGCAGTCATAACCTGGGATAATAGCAGTGGCCTTTCCCCATGCAACCTTGATTCACCATCTGGTAAATTGCTAGTCAGTCATCCACTGCCTAGGAAACGGAGCTTGTCACAGTTGATTAAGAGTGACTACTCATCAGTACTGAGAGGATGACTGTTGTCCATAAAGTACCATGGAAACAGGTCAACCAACAAAGGAGGAGAGGAAAAAAAAATAGATTAAAATTATCAGGTCTAATCTGTGAGTGAATAATGATAGCCAGAGAAGCAAAGGAGGATTTCAACTATCAAAACAGTGAAGTCATAGAAAGATGCACGTGTGAGCAAGTAACATCAACTTCTCAACAGCACCATATGCAAGAGCTGCTTAGAGGCAGGTAACAGTGTTTCACATCTTGTAAGATCCCTTCCAACCCTCACTTTCCTGCAAGAGAGGATGTCAGGACAAAGTCTGCCTTTCCCCATATCACTAGTACTTTCACTTCTGCAAAGAATACATATTTCCCCAGGGATTTGCAAACTAGATGCTCAGAGTATCAGTTTTAAGAACATTTTTACTCACCTAAAATTTTGCTCTCTAATTCACTCAAATCTAATACAGACTAACCCTAAGAAACAGGGAGGAGAGATCCCTCTTTCCCCCCATCCCCTTAACCCTTCCTTCCCATTAAGTATTTTCCCATCACACAACATAGGATCTCCCACTACAGCCATTGAGGCCCATCTAGGAACATACTTGCCACTTACAGCTTTTTGAAACAACCAAAAAAGCATTTCACATTATGAAAGCTCAGATTTACTGCCCACACACTCCATAAAAGCCAAGTAAAACTGGGATGCATCTGACCTAAACAGCACAGGACTCCCAGTGCAGCTGCCATGTGTACAGGCTGCTGATACCTAAGGGAGAGCAGAGACCAAAGGTGCTTCACAGCCACCCACCAGCAAGGCCACACCACAACCCAGGCAGCGTCAGGAGCAGCACTACACAGCAAGATACACACTCACCTCCCAGTATCCAGATAGAATCCAGCACAAACACCAACCACCCTACAAGAAAAAACACCCTCACCCTACCCACAGACAGCTGAGCCATATAAAGGCCAATTAACTGTTCCCCACCCTACCTGAAGGGAACAAGGCCCCCTTTCCCCTGAACACTACATGAGCAGCTGTGCTGTGCTGGCATCTCTTCAGGAATAGCCAAGAGACACCTGAACCCAATGGGTTACCTTAGTCTAAAACAGAGAGGTGCAGGCTCATAACCAAGCTCAGCCACTTTCTTTACCTGGCAGGCAGGGCCCTGCTCCCACACCTGGTTCCCATTACTCAACAACAGCCAAGGGCAATCCCAAGGATAGCTCCAAACTCAGCTTCACCTACCCCAGGCTCTTCTCAGTACCTTGAGGCACCCAGCAGTGCCCTCAGCCAGCCTCCCTGAAAGGAGTATAGCTCACCCTAAGCCACCCTCCAACAGCTACACCCACAGCAGTACAGAGTCCAAAGAACTGAACGAAAAGGGGGGAAAAGAGTGCTTTAACCTCAGCAAATTGATAAATGAATATTTTATATTGCATCTACCTCTGCTGTAAATGGATGAGCCAAGGTGAGAAAGCAGGCAACCAGGGAGAATGAAAAATCTTTCACAAAATCTGGCCAGCAAAATAACTTGCTCAAGGCAAATTTAATTAATATTAATTAAAATAAATGCCCAAGAATGGGGGTATGGGAAGGGGGAGGGGAGGATTCAGACTGGCATGATAGACTGTCACCTCTCAAGAGAACAGAAAATTATTGCTTGGTTCAACACACACAGCAGAAGAATTTTATTCAAATTGATTAACTGATATCTTCAAAGTAGCTTAAGGTTTGCATCTCTAACCGCTTAAGTCAATAGGATTTTTCACATTGATTATAGCAACCACAGGAATCTTCTTTACAAACTTACTCACTGCACATCTGTAAAGCACTCTAGTTCTCAGAATTCATTTATTTGACCAGACATTCCCCCTGTGACATCTTCCATTTAATCCTGGAGAAAAAACATCTAAAAATTCTCAGAGAAAACAACACAGGACTTTCTAGTACAAACCCTTTGGGCTGAAAGGCTCCCTGTAAAATCTTAATACAGTCACTGCAAAATTAGCTCTGAAGGGGATTTTAAGACATGACCAAAAACATTCTCCTGTCCCAAGGAAGGATTAATGGCTCCTTGACATTGCTGACAGATGCCAAAAATGCCATATTTCCACATGGAAATATACAATCTGTGTGCTATGTTTCACTTTTCCAACAGTTATTTTTTTTATCCTATCTAAATGAAATCTTCTTTGCCATCTTACTTTTTCTTATCTGTTGGGTTATATAAGATATTCCTTTCCAGAGTGTCCTTCCATTTCTTTCCATGTACAAAGGCGATGTGGCTGTCTCTAGAATAAACAAACCCACACTCTTATACCTCATGTTTTCTACATCCTTGTTCTTTATTTTTTATCTGACCTACTCCACATGGTCCAAATCCTACATGATACGACATCAATGGAAAAATAGTTTCTGAGATCTCATCTCTATCCTGAAGCAGTATGGCCCAGTCTCCCTTGACATACTTCTAACACAAGCAAATGAATCCTGTTATGAAGTATCTTATCATTAGGGGAATGGAATCCAAAAAGGAAGTGGGAGTTATGATGGATACAGTTTTTTACAATTCTGTTAGAAGGCAAAACTACTAAAGACATTTTTCTGAATACATCTAAGTAACAATGAGGCATAACATTAACATTACATTTCATATACCCTGGCAAGCACTTTTGTATTTAAATGCTCATATACAGCAATCTTGAATTCCAAGCACTCAGGCCTTATGCACAGTGAGTACCTTTGCCTGTCGTTATTCTTCCAGCATGATTTGTATGGTGCATCCAAGCAGCGAAGCATGGTCAAGAATTGGTTTGACTTCAGAATACAAAATTAGAGAATAAATACATTGAGTATGAAATCTAAAAATAAAAAGTATCTTCTAGTCTAAGAAGAAGAAGAGGTTATAAATGACCCACTCTGCAAGACCAAATGATGCAAAAATAAATGCTTAGAACTGAATGACAGAATGGATGAGGTAACATAATATGTGATAGTAAACAGAGCATGGTTTTAACTATTTTTTTCAGCCTAGGACAAGGAGGAAAACACAGGTATTACCCTCTGTGCCTTCTGTATTATGCATCCTACAAGGTTTATTATAACATCTCATTATGACTTACCGCACCACCACTGAATATAGCATACTACTTTTCTGAAAAAGGCATGTATATATTCCTGTCAGATACCAACTTCAAAGCTTCCAATTTCATCTGGACAAAAGAAAAAATAAATGAGATCCTGCAGAGTAAGAAGTATTAAAATTCTTTGTTACCTGTGTGCTTACATTGATCTCTCTTAGTTTCCTTTCACAGGTTTTAATAAATAGCATTTCACCAGTAGACTTCCAAGCTCAGACTGCATGCTAGTAGGAAGCTGTGCCTACCCTTAGGACTTCATAGAGAATGAATTCTAAGATTGATGTAGACACCTTCCAAAGTAGATACATAATAGCGTAAATGATAAATGTAGGTTATTATATAACCACATCAACCCTTGGAACATAAATTATGGATTTGACTATGGATTGGGTACATCATCCCTTTTTTTTACTTTCTTCTCCAATGCAATACTGGTTGGTAATATTTTTTTTTTTCAGACTTTAGCTTGTAATTCAGGTGTAGCTCATAGTGAAGGAGGGGAAAGCCAGATTCCCAAGGAAAATATGTCACATCAGCCATCCAGCAATAAAGCATTCCTCTGCCACAACAGTCTTTCCTACTTTTTAATTCAGTATACACTATGAAACCACAGAATAAAGACATGTCATTATGTTATTGTTTCTGTAGGTTCTGTAAGTAGTGACCAGTTTTATAAAGCTATGCAAGGAGCAGGAGTGAGCAGTGATTGCACATTCACGGGTCAATCAGTGCATGAGATCACTTTCTTGCATTCTCAACATGGCAACTATGCATGTTCTTTTATGATGATTGCACACCCAGCCATGGTGCAGCATGCATTATAGTATATTTCCAGTCAAGGCTCAGTGAACAATTAACAACCTTGCAATGATACTGTAGTTCAGTAATTCATGCAGTTTCAAACACCTCAAACCATCTGTGTTCAGAAATATTAAAGCTCTGGTGTTAAAAGTGTTCTTATCAGCAGTCAGTTAATCCCATGATAAATATGAACAGTGAACTTAACAGTTTAGAAACAGAGTCAAAAGTAGCAATATACAATTTTTATTTCAACACATTTCTCTAATTGTTAATTGGACCTTCCTGGACCATGAAGATAATTAGGTTATATTTTCCCTCAGTTTGCGATATCTCCACTTTTGCATACACTGTGCCTGGGAGAACACAATGTTCCAGCTGAGACTAAAAACACCAAAGGATGGTAATTAGAGTAAATAGCAATGCAGAGTTGTGACCCACATCACGAACATTAACATGTACTCAGTGAGGAGATCCCACTAGGAACAACCAATTAATGACTGTATAAGAAGTGCCTTAAGTTATCCTGCTTCTTGAAAAAGTGCAAGCTACTGAGCAGAGTAAAGCGTTTGCTGGCAAACTGAAAATGGAATTTGCAGACAGGTCCCCACCCAAACCTCACACCAAATTTGCAATTTAATATGCTTGTACACTGAGAGCATACAGAGGAGAAAATCTGCTGCATGTGAAGACAGCATGTCTGGTTTAGAAAGTGAAGAAGCTCTCATTTCTTGTTTCCTTAAAGTCAGAAAATTAATTTCATTATATGACTGTTTGAGATAATGAGATCTATATATTTTTAAAGATAATCTGTATATATTTTAAGGTGTCTATATATTCTTAAGAGATGTAAAAGTGTTGCTTGCCACTTTGTACAGTAACTGCAGTGTTACATGGAGGGAAAAAAAAAGTTTTGAGTGTGAGAGTTTGAGAAAATATGCATAAAAGAGCCAGCAAGCAGAAACTGGCTTAATGCTAACATGTATCCCTATCAATTCTCCACCTCCATAGTCACCTCCCTGGGTCTAGTGAATCTTTAAAATTTACTTGAGAAGCCTGGAAGCCATGGCATCTCAGTAGTCCTTAAAAATGTAAGTTCACACTTCCATCAGCAAGGAAATCTAACAGAAAATCTGTCTGTGGAAAATAATCCACTGCCATTTTACCTCTTTGCAAAGCTCTCAGTTGCATACACCAAAAAACACAGGTGCTAAGTCATTCCTTTACATGTGGTTTTTAGAGCTGGCTAATAAAAATGACAGCATAAGGTTCTGACTGAGAAATATCCTGCCAGTGGCAGGACTGAATTCAGTGGGAAAGAGAAAGAACAACTAACATTGTAACATTAACCCAGTGCTGTAACAGTATTATCTAGGTGAAACACACATGATTTTATCTTCTAAGACTTCTGTCCTTTAAGGGGACTGATAAATTCCTGAACGTATTTTATTCATGCCTTAGGGTAGAAAGGCTAGACATACCTACTAAAAGAGAAAATGAACTGTAAAAAAAATATTATTTTAAAAAGTATTTTTCAAACAAAAAAATTGGCTTTCATGATTTTAACACAGAAAATGCAACTGTAGAAGCAACACTTTATGGAGCAAAAAATAAAGTATAATTGTCATGTTATATAATTGCTACCCTGAATCATACATTTATGACCTTACATGACAATAAAATACTAACTGGGAGACAAATGTGGTATTTTCATACAACTTAAAAGAAATGTCTTGATAATTAACAAATAGTGTATTTTTTTACAGTCTATCAGGAACAGCAATATCAAATTTACTTCATGTGTTTTTTTTCTAAGTAACTTGGTGTGACATCTATAATCCCTTTAACCTGAAATGGTCTGCATCTGTAGAGATAAAATAATAAATAAATAAATAAATAAATAAATAAATAAATAAATAAATAAATAAATAAATAAATAAATAAATAAATAAATAAATAAATAAATAAATAAATAAATAAATAAATAAATAAATAAATAAATAAATAAATAAATAAACATCGTAAAGATTTCATTCAGCTTCCCCCAAAGGCTTCCAAGCAGTTTAAATTATAGCTGTATCAAACTTAACACTCTATGTGTCTATATATGTATGTTACTTCATATATTTATACTCTGAAATTACTGGTAGAAAAGAAGGACTGAAGTAAAAAGTTCCTAGTAAACCATGACTGAAGGCAAGCTTTAGATCAATTATACATAAATTAAAATTCTATTATGGTAGCTATTACTGATACAAGATACTCGTGCATCTAAATATAACCTTTTCATTGGTGCAATTATCCAAGTTGTACAGGCACTTGAGGGTGCCTCCAGATAGGACGCAGAAGTTGTGAGATTTTTAGCTGTGCTTAAATACTTTCAGTGGGAGTTTTTTAAATCTGCTAAATTTGCTTAAATACTTTTGAGAATTGCATATGGCTCCAGCTTCAGCTGACCTTCAGTTCAAACCAAATCCAGCTCTAGTGTTCAGTTTTATCCCTTCAGAGATGCTACTTAACTAGTAGCAAAGTGTATTCAGTAAGGCTTTACAACTAGAACACAGGGTATATAATTTCCAAAACCTACTGGAAGACACATGGGAGGTGACAGGGGAAGAGTTTAATTGTATAGTGAAGGGCCCTGTTGAAAATCCATAGACTGATAGAAAGAGCAAACCTAATTAGTAGGAATTAGGTGAAACTGATAGAAAGAACTGCTAGTTAGCAGGAATAAGTGATGACATAGGTCAACACAGCCACTAGAATTAGAACAATATATGCATAGCCAACTGTTTTATATTTACAAAGGACGTACCCATACCATATAGTCTTGGATGAATTAAAACATTTGAGGTTCACAAATCAGAGCAATTAACTTAGAACCATGAAATACTTGGTGCCATTTGGTTGCTCAACTCTTCAGTGAGAAATATCTCAAAATACTGAAAGACAGATGTTTTGAAAATATCATAGAGAATATCTGACAACTGATCTTGTTGATATTTCAGATACTGATTTTCATCAGCACTGTAATACACTTTCACCGTATCAAAATATGAAAAAAAAAAAAAAATCTGCTTTCTTGTCAAATTATGATTCAGTTCTTGTCAACATATTAGCAATTAGGCCAGAGAAGCATATTGATATTTGTATTCTGTGGGACTAGAATGCACTATATTTATCAGCTTCAACGCTTTAGATTAAATATTGACGAGAAAAGATGGTGAAAAGTTATTTGTTATACCATCTGCCACTCAAAATGTCAGGTCTGAGAAAAGCCATTTTCCAGTCTTCCCTGATATGTGAACATCATCAGATACTGTTTATTTTTGCTTTTTGATGCCATTAAGAGTGAACAGTCAAAACCATAAAGGTCAAGTTGTTCCTTCTGGTTTGCCAAGATGCTTAATCCTTTTCCAATGAACTTGGCTTTCAGGAGATACGTGGATGACAGCAGTTTTAAGAGAACTGAAAACCAGTACTGACATTGAAAAGTTGTTGGTGTAAACAAAATATAATGGTCATAGGACAACAAAGAAAGTGATGTTTTAAAACCTATTAAAGATTTATAAAATGCTACATTTTTCATCATACATTACTAGCAGTTAACAAGGATGAGTATGGCAATAGGGAACAGATAGGCACATTACAAAATTGCTGGTTTCAGTTTGAACAAAGTGTCTATGAATTTGTGCTGCTTTGAGAAATGACCCTTTCACACCTCCACAGGAATAGAACTTTGCATTAGTTCCAATGATAGCTAATGGTGGTTTGAAATCCAAAGTTTAAATTAAAGTTCCATAATAATGATTGCGTGTGATTCATTCAATGATTATAACAGGATTACAGTCCATACATGGTGGGACAATATTATACAGACTATATAGATACTTGGTACATGGATTTATTATGTATCATGTCCCACCTTTATTTCTGTATGAGTAAAACTCACTGAGCCCTTTGCAGGCATGAACTGCAAAGGAAAGTATTCTACATTTACTTTCAAACTAGATCATTTGGAAAAACATCATTGAAAAACTCTACCTGTATGATATCTGATATAAAGCTTAACAGAGGTGCTTAACCTGAGAAGAATCTTCTCTGAGGTTTGGTCATTATGAGTTTGGAGTAAGAAAATTCTGTTTCTCGGTGGCTGACAGATTTTTTTAAACTGAATTATACTTATTATGAACTTGCTTACAACTTTGAACTGTTAAGACAGGTGCCACGGAGTTGGGATAGCTAGCTATAACTGTCCCACAATTCAGGGCACATGTATTGATTACACACTCTGTCAGTTATCCATATTGCTGTATTCTGGGGGAAAATGCACATATATCTGCAAAACAGCATTAAGAGAGCCAGTTATGGCTAGCAGCAAACATGTTTAATGACAGAAGAGTATGACTTCTGGGGCTCAGCCTTACATACTCATTTGCAGAAGTTAATGAGGTGGAAAATTAAAAAAGACAACAGTATGTGGCGCTTGCTAATTCCAGCCACTCAAGGCCAGAGATCACCATGCTCCTGATCTAAATCACAGAAATGGTGAAAGCATAAACTATCAAAATTAGTTTTTACATGGGGCTCTTTGGCTCATCTGTGAATCATAGAATCATAGAAAAGTTAGGGTTGGAAAGGACCTTAAGATCATCTTAGTTCCAACCCCTCTACCATGGGCAGTGACACCACACATTAAACCATGTCACCCAAGGCTCTGTCCAACCTGGCCTTGAAGATTACAAGTTATTTATTTTCATTCTATTAGAACAATATCACTCATGAGATGTGAGCAGAAGGGGGAAGGGGCATGTAGCTGAAGTTACTGGTCAGATTTTCTACAGGAAGGGTTATTTCATCTGTTCTTGAGAATAAAATAACAAGTAGATCAATGTATGTCAAGAAGTTTTTCTCAGCCCATTTCACGTAATAAGTAACATAGAATCATACAATCATAGAATAGTGTTGAAAAGGACCTTAAGATCATCCAGTTCCAAGCAGGGACACCTCGAACTAAACCATGTCACCCAAGGCTCTGTCCAAACTGGCCTTGAACACCACCAGGGATGGAGCATTCACACTTGCCTGGCCAACCCGTTCTAGTGCCTCACCACCCTAATAAGAAAGAACCTCTTCCTTAGATCCAATCTAAACTTCCCCTTTTTAAGTTTTAACCTGTTACTCCTTGTTCTACCATTACAGTCTCTAATGCAAAGTCCCTCCCCAGCATCTATATAAGCCTCCTTTCAGGTACTGGAAGGCTGCTATGAGGTTTCCACACAGCCTTCCACAGGCTGAACATCCCCAACTTTCTCAGCCTATTCACATGGCATACAGCATCCCATTCATATGGGAGGTGCTCCAGTCCCCTGATCATCCTCGTGGCCCTCCTCTGGACTTGTTCCAGCAGCTCCATGTCCTTTTTATGTTGAGGACACCAGAACTGCACACAATACTCCAAATGAGGTCTCACAAGAGCAGAGTAGAGGGGCAGGATCACCTCCTTCGACCTACTGGCCACGCTCATTTTGATGCAGCCCAGGATACAGTTGCTTTCTGAGCTGCAAGCACACTGCAGTCGACTCATGTTCATTTTCTCATCAACCACCACCCCCAAGTCCTTCTCCGCAGGGCTGCTCTCAATCTCCTCTTTGCCCAACCTGTAGCTGTGCCTGGGATTACTCCAACCCAGGTGTAGGACCTTGAACTTGGCATGGTTGAACTTCATAAGGCTGGGATCAGCCCACCTCACAAGCGTGTCAAGGTCCCTCTGGATGGCATTCCTTCCCTCCAGTGTGTCCACCGAACCACACAGCTTGGTGTCATCGCAAACTTGCTGAGGGTGCACTCAATCCCACTGTCCATGTCAGCAACAAAGATGTAAAACAAGACCGGTCCCAACACCGCTCCCTGAGGGACACCACTCGTCACTGGCTTCCAGCCGGACACTGAGCCATTGACCACAACTCTTTGCGTGCAGCCATCCGACCACTTCTTTATCCACTGAGTAGTCCACCAATCAAATTGATGTCTCTCCAATTTAGAGGCAACGATGTCATGTGGCACAGTGTCAAACGCTTTGCACAAGTCCAGGTAGATGACATCAA
The DNA here is from genome assembly GCA_002631895.1 of Agapornis roseicollis. Classification (NCBI taxonomy): domain Eukaryota; kingdom Metazoa; phylum Chordata; class Aves; order Psittaciformes; family Psittacidae; genus Agapornis; species Agapornis roseicollis. The sequence goes on along the minus strand of NDXB01004890.1, from coordinate 15,220 downwards.
CTGCTCTACCCCTGTCCATCAGTTCAGTAGCCCCATTCAGAGAAGGCCACCAAATTGATCAGGCAGGATTTCCCCTTAGTGAAGCCATGCTGGCTGCCACCAAGCACCTCATTGGTTTTTCATGTGCCTCAGCATGGCTTCCAGGAGAATCTGCTCCAAGATTTTGCCAGGCACAGAGGTGAGACTGACTGGTCTGTAATTCCCTGGGTCATCCATTTTCCCCTTCTTGACAGTGAGGCTATATTTCCCCTTTTTGCAGTTATTGGGAGCTTCCCCTCACTGCCATGACTTTCAAATATGATGGCCAGTGGCTTAGCAACTTCACTCACCAGCTCCTTCAGGACCTGTGGATGGATTTCATCAGGTCCCATGGACTTGTGCACGTTCAGGTTGTTAAGATGGTCTTGAACCAGATCCTCTCCTATAGTGGGCCCAAGGTCTTCATTCTCACAGTCCCTGCTTCTGCCTTCCAAAACTTGGGTGGTGTGGTCGGAGTACTTGCCGGTGACGACAGGCAAAAAAGCCATTGAGAACTGCAGCCTTCTCCAAATCCTGCCTAGCCAGCTCACCTGATAGCTTCTGGAGAGGGCCTATGTTGTCCCTACTCTGTCTTTTATTTGCTCTGTACCTATGGAATCCCTTCCTGTTATCCTTAACTTCCTTAGACAAGTTTCATTCTAACTGAGCTTTAGCTTTCCTCACCTGGTCCCTAGCTTCCTGGACAACATCCCTGTATTTTTCCCAGGCTGCCTGTCCTTGCTTCCACCTTTTATAAGCCTCTTTTTTCCCTCTAAGTTTCCTCAGCAGCTCCTTATCCATCCATGGAGGTCTCCTGGCCCTCCTACCGCACTTACCAGGAAGTGCAAAACTACATCTCAAAAAAGCAACCAATTTGTGTTGACTAAGTACATGTAGCCACAGAAATTAGACATTAAAAGATTCATGTATGTATCGCAGCAATATAACCACTGCTCAATCTATGGAAGCAGGACCTTGGTTGGGCAGTTATTAATTCAATACAAAGAGAATAAATTTTGTCACTTTTAGCCAAGTGGCTGGGTAACAAGGCACCCTTTCTTTCTTCAGATAGGCCCTCTATTTCATTTTCTGGGTAGTGACAGAAACAGTTATCACCCTTCATAGATGTATGCATCACTGGAAGAGTCCTGCATGCCACAGGTGCCATAGATACCTCTGTGCTATAGCTCCTTAATTCCAGTCCTGAGCCCAACACAAAATCCAGTGAAGCTGAGGATACAGGTTTTACCAGCTCTCATGGTCTCAGATGTTTCATGGCTTAACTTTCAAGATTCACACTTGCATCTGACCCCTGGTACTAGGCTCATCTTTGTTGGTGACCGGCACAAGACAAATGCAGATTTTGTTCTTTCTAATTTGCATGTTTGCTTTCAAATGTGTACATAAGTCTCAGCATTTCAGTGCTGTTGGACAGTTCCTATTGGTTTAGACACTGGGACATAAGAGCAGAACTGAAGGGACTAAAATTGAATCTACAATATTATGTTCATCTTGTAGATGCATATTTTAATTATGTTTTTATTTTTTTATTATTTTTCATTTAAAATCCTGCAAGTTAAAGAAGGAAAAAGTGCACATGACATTTTCCATTGACACCACAACCTTTCCAAGTCCTACAGATACGGTATGACTTTAATGACACAGTTACTATTTTTTGCCTTCCAAGTAATCATGATCTCAATGGAAGTGACAGAAAGAGATCCTCCCACTGAAACTGTGTCTTAGGAGATACAGCTTTAATGGATGAAATTCGATACACTGACACAATGAAAACACTATTAACAACCACCAAAATGTGCTTATAAAAGAAGTTCATTTGCAAAAGTAAACCACTCGGTATTTACAACTTTAAAGAAAGAGAAAATACCTCTGATGCTTTACAATGACATTATGTTCCTCCTCCCTGAAGCCCTGCAAATGCAACGTAATTCTAATGGCACAGCTATTTTTTCTCTTCTAAGAAACTCTGATCTCTGTGGAAGTGACACTAAGAGATGCTCCCACTGAAATATCTCTGGAGATAGAGATTTCATGGAATTGGTTCAATTTACCTATGATACAGTGACAACACTAGGGTAACTCAGGCGCATTCATAGAAGTGGCTACTATTCGTAGGAGTAGCTATTTTTCAAATGCAAAATCCTCAGCAGCTGAGACTTCAAAGTAAGGATTGAAAACAGCACAGCTAGAACAGAGCCCTAATGTATTTTGCAAAACTGAGGGTGAACAAACAGGCCTGCCATCACTAAGATCATATCATATTTTGAAGAGAAAGCTAACACAGTTTCCAAAATTCAGTACAGTAGAACAAGAACTTTTCATTCCATTTCTAGTATTTACGTCTAAACTCTGTGGCAGAAAAGGTCTCCATAAACTGCCTCTAATAAAAGGACAGTGTTTCTACTATGACTACAAAAACAAGAGGGGCCAAAGTGACTGCAAAATGCAACCTAAGTTATGAGGCATGGCCACAGGAAAAAAACAAACAACAAATATCCCAGTCACTGACTGAGTCTACCACCAAGATTACAATCATGCAACTTCACCTCACAGAAACAAGGGAGGAAGGGCAAGACAGGCGGTGGCATTAAGTTTGTTGTGCCCTGTCCACAGGAGTTGTGGATCATGTGTCCTGCAAATGAAGTGTTTAGCAATATTATTTCCTCTGTCAAATCTCAAAATTCTGCTACAAACTCTTGACAGTAAACTATATTCCAGAAAAACAAACCAAACCAACCAACCAACCTACTAAAAACCACTCAAAACCCCCCGGGACAACTGTCAAACAGCTATTTTCTCCCTTAACAGAACTGAAACCGTGTGGAATTATTTAGCAAAACTCCACTTTGGACCACTCAAAAAATATTGTCAATGGGAATAAACTCAAACAATTTCAATATGAACTTTTACAATTCAAAAACCTAGAACAACTGAAAAGCATACATTAAGCTGGAACCATTAGGCAAATTTACATTGCTATGGTCACCTTCCATTCTCATTTTATGACATGCAGCTTTGCTGAAAAGTCAGTATTTCATGTTTCTTGAAAAAAAACAAAGCAAAACAAAACAAAACAAAAAAAACCCTAACAAATAAAAACCCTCTCCTTCCTTTGGCACTAGCCTTCCGACAGGTCTGCCAGGATTTGTTATGAAATTTACCCTTTGTGATTCCATGCTCTCTAGGGCAGTACCCTTTACAAGAAGAAACAATGTAACAAAAATTGAATGTTGATTGTTACAATTTGTTTTTTAAATTTATGAACAGTAAAAATCTTACTGCAATAACAAAATAAAACTAGTAAAAGTGGAAAACTTGTAAATACTGTTATTGCTGATATACAGGTGACTCAGAATGTAAAAACTTAGTCTCCTCAAATAAATGGGAGCTTAGCTGTTGACTTCTATGTGAATGGTATTTCATGCAAAAAGTAATAGATGTGTATTTTCTTGAGTGTTTGAGAATGACAGCAGTAACAAAGGTTCTCAGTGGCATTTCTTCTGGATAGTTACAAACAAAGCGAGTAAGAAAACTGCAAGTATTTTTACCAGTCTGCTGTCTCTTGAAGAGGATTGGAGCACTCATGTGTTCTAATCTACAATAATTCTTTCACATTATTTGTTTTCAGTTATATAAATTGAAAAAATAAATAAATAAAAATCCCAGGTGCCAATCAGGAAAAGAAAAAGGAAGAAACCACTTTTCTTTTTACTCTCCTTAGATGCACTTAGTTGCAGATCTAAGAGGAACAGACGTAAGGACTTTATGATCTTCCAAACTAAGGCCAGGAAGACACTGGGGTGCTTGTGGATGTTGGCATCCAGTTGCTCTACCCTCAGCCTGACTTCCCACTGTGCCAGCATGTAATTCCTGTTAACAGGGTCTATTCACTACTCTCACCCTTAACCTGTCACCCCCCTTCTCACTTTCTGATGTGTTGATTGCTATGATGATAATCGGAATCTTCATACCCTTCCATGTGTAAAATTCCTCAGGATCACATTTTCAAAGAGGCCTCAGACTGACTGCTAATATTTCAGTAGCAGCTGTCACATCTGAAACTCTCTACACACAAAATTCTTCCCATATTTGTACAGATTGAAAGAGCTTGCACCAGTCAAGCAGCAAAGGAGCTCTCTGAACTGTGTGCTTCAACAGCATCAGTTGTTTGAAGTCCACAAAAAGAGCTATGTCATGTTCTTTGCTATTGAGCACTGTGTGGGAATTCATTGTCCTCTAGTTTTTCATGCAAGAGTTTGATAGTAAAAACTGTAAAAACACTACACAGAGTGCTGAAAATGTAGACTGCCAGCAGCACTGGAACAAAGATGGGATAATTTTTGCATTTCTTTCCAATCCTTTTCCAACCTTCCTACTTATTTTCTTTAAACTTTTTTACATTCTTTTACACTTACTATAATGCACTTTCATGTTTATGTTTGAAAATTGTCTTTGTCCACTGTCTAATGATTGATTTTGTGAATCAAAACAAATAGATGTCTTGGAAGGATCTCATTAATGAATATGGTCTTGCTAATAATTTTCAATGTATTAACCTTGTTTTTATTTTATGACAAAGTAGATATCTCTACACAACATAGATCTAAACTTCCATAATAAAATACATCTGTGTTTGTGGTGGGAGAGGAGGATAAAAACACATTAAAATGTTAGCTGTGTTACTCTGAAGAAATGTCATTGTAAAGCACAGATAATATGATACAGCCAACGAGCGATATCTTTTCTACTGATCACCAGACACAAATCTCAAGATGCTTCATTGTATTCAAGCCAAAATCACATGTTCTAAAAGAGACAAAACTAACAGTCTTTTGTGCTTCAAGGACCAGATGTACTGTACTGTTCAAATGCTGGGCTCCCTTCCAAGCCTCCACACGTGGCAAAACAGAACTATAAGCAACCAGTTGTCCTGTGGTAAAGCTTTTTTTAGTCTGCACCCAAATATTTTCTTATTTTTATAGAGCTCAATTATTTAAGGTATTTTATACCATAAATCTTACTAGGGTTGTTTGTGAGAAGTGACATTCCCTGAAGAAGGATGAATGAGATTGCAAGTTGGAGTAGTACTGTTTCTCCTTGTGTACACTACTTAGTTCCATAGATATCAGCAATGCTTTACAGGTAGGTCTTAAAGTATGTATCTCCACTGTGTGACTAATCAAACATAGAAGTGTTTACAGAATAGGCTCCCAGTTTGTGGTAGAATCTATATGCATTGCTTTGGTAACATCAATGATGTATACTACCAGAAGTAATACATTATTGCATTAAACCTACAGAAAGCCTAAAAGTCATGTACAAGTATTACTGATTCAGCATTACTTCAGAACAGAAACAGAAACAGAAGACCGATTATCACTGCAGTGGACAGATATAACATAGCAAGTGCTTGAGACAAAAATGTCACAGAAAACCTCAGTTTTCCCTCTTTATGAAATGTTCTTTGTTTCTATCATGGGCTTCATCCCTCCCTCAGTGTTCTAAAATAGTGAATTGACACAGAAGGGAGAAGTGCATTAATTGACTTGAAGGGGAGGGAGGGAGAAAGGGGGGAAAGCTATGCATATATAACAAGCATTTGTACCTCCAGAAATGGCTGCAAGTTATTGTGGATATAAAGGAAATTAATTGTCAGGCTAATACAATAGAATGAAACAGACTAAACATACTTCGGCTTGCCATAAGCTAAAGCCACTGCTAAGATAGAAAGGTGGCACTAAGAGTCAAAGTCTGTCATTAAAAAGTAGTACTAATACTTCACATTCTGGACCAGATCAAGCAAAGCATTCAGCTGCTGTTTAACTTCAAATATAGTCTTCAATATTTATTGTACTGGGGCATCTGCAAATAGTCCTAAAAAAATCAATGGAACTGACAGAAAAGTAAGAAATTACTTGCTTGTCAGAAGTATCTGAAAATGGCAGAGAAAAATTCCATGTTAAATAAAGGTGTTTTTTTCACAAAGTCTTTAAAGTAGTTTGGAAAAACCCTTGTTCATTATTACTAGCAGAGAAGGCAGCCACTAAGACCTGGTAGAAATAACTGAAAAGTGTTTGACTTCTCTCTTCTGACTTCCACACCAGCAACTTGCACCATCTACAAAGTTGTCCTTACAAAATTTCCAGCTATTTTTGCAACAGTGTGAAGGTTATCCACATCAAACAGCCTCCTTCGGAGTTTACCAGTCACTCATTCTACTATGTTTCTGTCTTTCTAATCACCTTGGTTGATCTCTGTTTTTTCTTGCAACTCACGTGTACATGTTATACTGCTGGTGGTTTACTGAATTTATGAAGTTTCTTTACTCTGCTGGACTAGCTGATGAATTTTCTACTGGCAATTTAACTGTGGTAAATAAGTTTCATCCATCATTTCCTTATCTCTGAAATAGAAAGCAATGGTCACAGGGTCTTTGGGAAAAGCTTTGTGACCTGACCTAGGCCTTCAATGAAAACTAATAATGCATTGATTAAAATAGGCTTTTGTTTAGGAGCATGAGTCCTGTCATAATGTGGGCTGGAGAGAAAGTTCCATTAACTAGCTTGCCAATGGTGGAACATTGGTTGAACTGATTGTTTCTCTTGCGGGAGTAATAAATCAATAGCACATGCCCAGATTCATAAAAAAGTTAAAATATTTTTCTTTCAAGAAAGATTGTTCAAAGGATTTTTGTCATTGTTGAGTTTCATACATTATTGAGTAATTTTATTTATATTAATCCTTATTATCAAACAGTGAGAAAATACCAATCCACATCTGTTGTATTACAGCCTCTACAATAACATAATGAAAAGGTAGATCTAGAAAGAAACAAATTGGTGTTTCCATTGTCCACAGAGAATAATATCCAGATTCAAATATATGTTATTTTACCTGATTGCAAAAACAAGCTGCAATTTTAAACACTTCCTATGACATTTTTCATGATTACTTTTCAAAAGGCATATTTGCCTTCTATTTTGCATACACATAAATATTCACTTCTTTGCCAGCAATGAAAAATATCTTCAAAATAATACTAAATTAAATCTAAATTGTACTTTCATGAATCACATGAAACTGCATACATAGAACAGTATTTTCTGGGATGACAGTAGATCATTTGGAATGCAAGGAAAGACACTGAAGCAGACTGTCTCCCTGCAGAATGAGACTGATCCTTCAGAAGAACCTCAGCCCTGAACAAGGCAGCTACCGAGAATACAAATTTTTTCCAGCTCTACCTATACAACAGTAACAAAAAAGTCAAGCCTTCAGCTTTAAAAGCCTTGAACAAAGCAGTGGTCACAACAATATTCTGCAATCTTTTCCACAGTAATTCACAGAAAGGCTGTGGAATAGTTATTCATGAAAGAGAAAGAGCAAATAGTAAATGAAGTTAAGGTACTTTTTTTTTGGGGGGAGGGGGGCAGGGCCAAGACAAACCACTGCCTTGGAGGCCGACCTTTCCAGACATCATGTGTCAGGTTAATCAGTAAACTTGGAAGAACAAGAATGCAGAATTTGAGTATAGCTTCAATTCCAATCCTTCCTAGTACTGAAGGTAGCCCTAAGGTTCTAAAGATCTGTCAAAATTCATATAGTCTATCTGGAGATCAGACTCATTGATTTAACCACAATGTTACTATTACTGAACCAGTACAGGACTGATTAATTCCTGTAATTTCCTTTATGAGTGATATATTTATTCATCAGTAACTTATACAGAATTTTGCCTGTGTTAGGTTTTGACTTTTCACTTAAACAGTTCTTTCTGTTCCTTGGTGTTTCTTTTGTTCTCACTTTCTCATATGCCCTTAAATTAAGTTGAATTAATTTTAAATTAATATATTAAGGTTATTAAATCAAATCCCCTTACATTGAACAAATGCATCCTATCTCAACTCCTCTATTTTTCATTGTGGTAAACTACACAAACAATGCTTTGTTAGTCTCACGGTACTTTTTCCACTGACATGTAGTCTTTTCGTAGTTGTTAGCTTTAACTTATCTCCTTCATCTTGAACAACCAGAAATGAACTAAACCCTAATGCAAGACTTACATAATATTACTACTGCTTTTGTGCACTTGTATTATTCAGAAGTCTATGTCTGAGTCCATAACTGAGTGATTTTTACTGAGCGCAATCATGTAACAAGGTGAACATTTAATACAGCAACTTTTATACTACTGAGCATCAAAAACAACAACAAAAAAAAATAAAAAAGGAGTTTGAAGAGGACAGAGTGAGACCTGCAAGTTTGGTCTCTGTGTGTGAAGAACATCTTACAAATAAAGCAAAGAAAGACAATTTATGCCCAAAAAAGAGATGCAACCATTTCCTCAACAAATTGCACAGAGATATCCATTTATCCTCTCTCTGCAATCACCTTCTGTTTCAATTTTTTCTGTGAAGAATATGTATGAGTATGTGTATAAGTATACTTATTTGTCATTGTATATGGACTTTCAGAAATTGTTGCTGCTTAATGCAAACATTGCACCTTTATGTAAAGGCACAACACTAGTTCTGAGCATTCTGCCATATTATTTGCATTTTTATTTTATATAAAATGACACACTCTGTATTTTTAGGTCCTTTTTTCTGTCCTCAAATTAGAAATTCCATGAATCTGAAAGACATGAATCCAAAAGACCTAATTCAGTCTCATGCGTTTGTCCCTCATTTTGATTTTTCCTATGAAACTGCTTTGGTTTTTATTCTAAGAATGCAGCATTCTTTAAGTCTCTGAAGTGCAGTCTGATTTGTTTTGCTCACTTAATGTGAGCTGTAATATAAATCTAAAGTGTTATTCAATTCAATATTTTGAAACAATACTTTAAACTCATTGTTCTTGTCAGTTGTTTACTTCTTATTGGAATCTTTACAAATTATCTACTCCTCCTGGGATTGCAATAAAATTTAAAATCACACTTCTTTTCTGGCAGCACCTTTGCTTCCATTTACTTGTTTGGTAACATTTTTTCCTCCCTGCAGCTACTTAATTTCTAGTATGATAGTGCTTCCTTCATGTTTAAAATAATCAAATCAGAATTACAAGTTCTGACATAAATTTTAGATCATTTAACAGTATAGTTGCTGTAAAGAATGTTAGAGGAAAGTGCTTAAGAGAGGAGAAGGATATGGGTACAATTTCACTTCAGTGCCTCTTTTCTGCAGTACTGTTCAAATTCCTTGCTTGCATGTTTACTAGTAATTAACGTAAGGATTCGTTATTTACCAACCTCAAACAAAATCTCATTAATCAACAACAGAATACATTATATGATACAGTAAGCTACCCACAGTGTCTCAGCCTCTTCTTTTCTTGCTCTTAAAATTTTTAGTAAATATTCGTAGTTTCTTGAAACTGTTCTTGCCATGTACCCTTTTAAAGGCAATGCATTCCTAATAATGTGTTTTAGCTCAAGTATTTAAAAGTGTCTTCTGCTTCCATTGTTGAGAAGCAATTAAAAAGCTACAACTTGTGCCACATCTTTCCTCCTGCAAGCTGTGGCTCATTGCAGCAACGTATGTGAGTATGCAGCACTGGTATATTTTTTTCAATTAATTCAATAAAAAGATTAATTCACACAGGGAGGTAATTTAAAAACCACACAAACAAACAAAAAAAAAAACCCAAGCGAACAACAACAACAAAACACAACTCCCAAAACAAACAAACAAAAACCCCCAGCAACCCCAAAACAGCAAAACCAAAACAAAACTTTCTTTCAGATTCATGCCAACTTTTCTTCCCTTTTCTTACCTGCTTTGCTGAGCAGACTTTAGATTCAGGTTTATAACAGTACTTTCAGAAGACTGCAATCAAGGCTTTTCCAATTTAGTAGATTATGTTTCAAATTAACTTTCTGGTTGCTTTTTCATGAGGGGTTTTGTGGTTTCAACACCACAAGGATCTAGGCCTTAAAATGAACTTGTCTCCATACTTCTACAGATCTCCAGAGCATTTTGTCCTACTCTCACTCCTTTCATTGTTTCCATTTTTATATTTATAGCTATGTTTAATTATTAGGAATCTAGTAAACACCTTGAAATCTCCTGCCTTGAGCTAGTGTTCATCAAAGCATTCATCAAAACAAGTTACAACAGTTACAATGATTTAGAGAACCTTAGACACCAAAACAGTTTAAATAAATTGACACAGTACTCAGAAATATGCTAAAATTACTAATTATTTCTAATCCACTAAACTCCTTCTACTATTTCAAGGCTATTTTTACACGGATTTATATTTTATGTTATATATTTGAAAGAGCAAATAGAGGCAAATACTCAGCTAGTGAGCTTTTATGCTTCCTTAAGAGTTCCACTTCTATACTATGTGTGCCTGGGTTCTTTAGAGAATAATATTTTATAATACAATATTTATATTCTGTCATCCAGCTACTTGGCATGCACAGACCATTACACTTGACTGATTCAGCTGGAGAAACGACATTCTGTGACCTTTGAGGCACTGGGTACATATTTTTGAGGGATTATTATGCAATTTTTGATTCGTATTAATATTATTTCAGGACTGTTTCTTTAACAATATTATGCTGTAATTTTTCAAATATTTTATTAAAAAAAAAACATTAGACTGATATAGGTGCAGAGAAGAACTGACTTAATTCCATGCTTCCCCATATGGAAAAACTTGGCATATTTGGCCTGATAGAGGCAGGGCCAACTGTTTTGTATTCAGACAGTGGGGCTGGTGGGAAAAGAAGTAAAGATAAACACCAGGAAAACAGAAGCAAGGGGAGCAATGAAATCCTTAGTTTCTCTGAGATGCAGGAAGAAATTACCATTTCTGGAATGCAGAAAAGTTAAGTGGAAAGGAGAGTAGTGATGTGCCATAATATCAGTATCTCTTTTGAATCCAAGACTTATCATCCAGTTGGACTTCAGTTCTCTGATCATCTTTTGTCAATATACTAGAGCACTACCTCAATGGGTAAGGACTCATGCCCAGTTGTTTGCTTTCACTGACCTAGCACTGATGAAAGCTAGTGTTGTTCTGCCTAAAGTATCTTCTAGTGGTTATGAATTCTAAGAGCTCCATTACTCAGGACATCCAATGAGGTGGCTGGTTTATATTTTGTGTTCAGTCACGTTAATAAAATATATGGGTTCAAATTCTTAGAATTTGACATCCTTTTACTAACACTTTATTTATTCAATAGACTCAGTAATTATTACAAGAGTAAAAGACTCTTTTGAATAACAATTAATGCTATAAAATTACTTTATTCTACACAAATTGTATATTTTAGCTTCATCTCATTTTTAATTTGCTACCTAAGGGGAAGGACATCTTCAATAATGGTACATGCCTGTTAGCTTTCCTTTCCCATAGTAAATACTGGCCAGCTAAGGACAAAATTGAAACATGGATTAAAGTTAGAAGCTCCTGCACACATTCAGAAAATCAGCAGCTGTACAGGAAGGAAATACATTAGTGCTCTAACAGAGGGAAAGACAGACAGGATTCAACTATTATACACTTCTCTTTGGCAGCCACATGTTAACTGCAGAAAGTACTCTTTCCAGTGGGATCATCACACGAGACTTGGGAAGGGACTAGAAGTAGTGGAGTCACAAGAGAGGATTTAAGAGGTCAAGGACATAAATCCATAGGAAGCCATGCCTCATTAATTCCATTGTTCATAATGAAATGATGTGCCCTTTTTGAACAACTATTTTTTGCTTTATAATTGTAATTCTCAATTATTCTATTGCATGTATAAATTTACTGTACACACAAATGATTAGTAAAAATAGTAATATACAGATATGAAGAGGTTGCATATTTTACTCCTTTTCTTCCTTCCTTCCTTCCTTCCTTCCCTCCTTCCTTCCTTCCTTCCTTCCCTTTTTCTTTCTTGTTTCCTTCCATGATTTTCACAGAGGCTGACCACACACCCACCCCACCCCCCAAACACATGTATTCCCTAATGAGATGTTGAACTGATAACTTATCCAGTGAGAGATTCATCAAAGAAAGATTGCTTCAGGAAAACCAGCAGGTGAACTACCTATCAAGCAGAACATTTGAGTAGTAAATATTTTTCAGGGCATAAAAGACAAGACAAACGGATATTTCCTTTTTGAGAGTGGACAGGAGAAGTTAAGGGAGATTTTTCAGATTAGTAACAGTGACAAGAAGAAAGGATATTGATGAGTTTGGCTCTCTGTAGGTAGAAAGAAAGGGGAAAGAATAGTTGAAATAAAGCATTCAGGGAAGCACAAGATATTGGTAAAAAACTGAAGACAGTGACAGAAAGCCCCTGACAAAGCAGAGTTTTGGTTATGGTTTCAGAATTCTTTCTAGAAACCCTTAGGAAATGGGGACAGGAAATAACATGGGAGTTTTTTTTGCATAGCTTTTCACTCACTGCTCTCAGGGTCTGGAATGTAGAGGATGGAAAGAAACAGCAGTGCTAAGAGTGAGTGAGAGTGGGCAGAAAAGAAGTGCTTGGAAGGGAGAAGCACATTTCGATATTGAACTTCTAGTTTAATAGCAGATCATTATTGTTGGAAACTCAAGAATTCTATCCAAAATAAGTAAAAAGGTGTTGTAGGCAACATATTCCAGTATCTCATGGTACCAACAGCTTTTATCAACAGAAAGACACAATTTTTAAACTGTATTTTTAAACTGAAGTCACAGGATAAGTGTTAAGTCTTTAAAGGAACTGTAGTGCAATCTGAGCTATAAAATGCTAGGATAACTTTTGGTTGTAAATCTCCTTGACAGTTATGTCTGCAGTTCTAAAACTGAACTACTGAAACAGTGATACAATAATAGTAAAAGCAATACAACGTAAGTCCTGGATGTGCTAGATATATGAATAGGATTTTCTTTCATGAAAAGGGGATATAAACCCAAATTAGATAGAAAAAGATTAATAGAATTTTGTCAGTATCCAGCAATGTGACTACCATCCAGACAATGAACTATGTATTTCTTAAGCTAATCTGACCCTCCCATAAAGCCATGTTAAAAAAGAAAAAAATTGTAACCATGACAGTTTACTTTGTTTATTTATTTTGATGTATTAAAGATGACCACTATTAATATTTTAAGTAAAACTGAGAGAGAAAAACAGGAAAAGCTGTCTACAGTCTGATCATTAGCAAAAATCAATAAGGCTTGTGCTTTGTTCTACCAGCTTACCAGAATACATGGATGTTGCTATACTAGTTTCTTGGCTTTCTTTCTCTACAGAACATTTTCATAAGGTTTTAAAGAACATTTTCCACAGAACCTCAGAATACCAGTAATTAGAATCTACCACTATAGAAAAACTAACCTTGAACCTTAAGGATATTGGCCTGAATCCTATTTAGAAAGATCTTAATGCTGCATTATGCAGTTGGGCACATGAACCATCCCATTGATTGAAGTTAGACTGAAATTAGGTTTAAGTTTAAATTAGGTGCTTGAAGTTAGACAGTGACTTAAATACTTTGCTAAATCAGCCACTTTTTCATCATTGACATAGTCAGGCAGACCAAGCTGGTCTCAAAAAACTGGAGTCAGAAATCATTGACCCCATCATCTTCATGTAGTGACTTCAGCATCTGTTGCAACTGGGAAAAACACATTCTTGTAAGCCTTCTTTGAATGCATAATGAAACTTGGTAATGGCACTTGTTGCAAGAGGTCATATTTTCACTGAATGACTACTGTGAGATCGTATGAAGCATCAAACATCTATAGGCCTATCTCATTCAATTTAAATTATATTTGACAGATCTGAATATAAAATTATATAAAAATTCCTCTATAATTTAACATAATAACTCAGCATCCATTGCAATATGCATAGCCATAACGTGGATAAAAGTATTCAAGCTGTATTCAGTATTCAGTGCTCCTCATTAGCAATTTCTGACAGCTACTTTGTCATACTTGTTCTGATAGAAAAGGTAGACAAGTAGTTCAAACTTCCAATTGTTCTGTGTACAAGGCTGATTATACAGTTTATATCAAAAGCCCATAGAAGAAATTTCAGTTCTAAATGACTGTAATGGTGATCTGCAATATGGATAATAGACTCATAGAAGCATAGAATAGTTAGGGTTGGAAAGGACCTTGAGATCATCTAGTTCCAACCCCCTTCCATAAGCAGGGACACCTCACACTAAACTATGCCACCCAAGGCTTTGTCCAACCTGGCCTTTAACACCACCAGGGATGGAGCATTTATAACCTCCCTGGGAAACCCATTCCAGTGCCTCACCATCCTAACAGTAAAGAACTTCCTCCTTATATCCAAGCTAGACCTCTCCTGTTTAAGTTTGAACCCGTTACCCTGTGTTCTGTCACTACAGTCCCTAATGAAGAGTCTCTCCCTGGCATCCCTATAAGGCCCCTTTCAGATACTGGAAGGCTGCTAGGAGGTCTCCATGCAGTCTTCTCTTCTCCAGGCTGAACAGCCCCAACTTTCTCAGCCTGTCTTCGTATGGGAGATGCTCCAGTCCCCTGATCATCCTCGTGGCCCTCCTCTGGACTTGTTCCAGCAGCTCCATGTCCTTTTTATGTTGAGGACACCAGAACTGCACACAATACTCCAAGTNTCGTATGGGAGATGCTCCAGTCCCCTGATCATCCTCGTGGCCCTCCTCTGGACTTGTTCCAGCAGCTCCATGTCCTTTTTATGTTGAGGACAGCAGAACTGCACACAATACTCCAAGTGAGGTCTCACGAGAGCAGAGTAGAGGGGCAGGATCACCTCCTTCGACCTGCTGCTCATGCTCCTTTTGATGCAGCCCAGGATACGGTTGGCTTTCTGGGCTGCAAGCGCACACTGTCAGGATCTTGCAAATGAGCTTAGACTGATCTTCCATTCAGATTAGAAGTCTTACCCATATCTCGCAAAGGGACACCTCAAATGAAATAGTGCCCAATATTTGTATGAGAGAGGGGACTATAAATCCCTTACTTTGTATTTTATCGCCAATCTCAGTCACTTAAGAATACAGGTCACACTTTCCCATTGAATATTAACATATGAAAAGAAGTTAATGTTAAAGTACATACTTGTTGAGGTTTAAACCCAGCCACGCATCTCGTTCACTCACTCACCCCCCCACCCTCCTACCCCCCACTTTCTTGCCCTCCCCTGCTTCCAGAGGGATGGGGAGGAGAATCAAAAGAATGCAAC
>NDXB01004889.1:103373-115289 GCA_002631895.1 Agapornis roseicollis | reverse complement strand
TTTTGGTTGTTTTTTTTTTTTTTTTCCCAGTTTCATTTTGATTTTCTTTAATCTTTCTTAATTTTAAGTGTTCCCATAAATGTACATGTATTTCAGAACTCTGACATTTTACAGGATTCTTCAACTTCTTTCTACTCCCAATCATAGAACATGGAAAGTCCTTTAATTGATGAATCAGAAAACAAAATACACAAGATCTGTGTTTCTGTTTTTATTTACTCCACAAAAAAATCTCATCTGCCTCCAGAAAAATAAAAACTTCTAAATGAGAGGTGGTCCCAAGAACTGCAATGACAAAAAAAAAAAAAAAAAAAAAAAAGTTGTTTTATACCTGTGACATCTGATAACAAAGAACAAGAAGTAATTACTGCTATTAGATTGTAACAGTGAAGAAAAGCAAGGATGCTTTTAGAAAGATTAATATCCTGAGGAAAGAACACTGCAGACTGAACTCANAAAAAAAAAAAAAAAAAAAAGAAATTCTAAAGTGAGAAAATTACCAAATTCTCAAAATCAATTGCTTCTGGCCACCAAGAATTGAAGTTTTAAAGAGAAATAAATTTCATGGGATGAAAATTAGGACCTTTCAAATACTTCACATTGAGCATCTGCCATCACACCCGTGCATGTTGGTTCTCATATCCACATTTTCTAACCTTATAAAAAATAACAGAGACCCACAGTGTTGTGTCCCATTAGCAGACAGAAGCTTCCTCAAAAATATGTTTTTTAATGATTGATCTCATTTTGAAGTAATGTTACATTATTACAATAAACTATTCTGGATGTGTATTTCACATTCATATTCTTGTAGAATCTCATTTCATTAGCGAAATGCTCATAATAATGTGCATGAAAACAAAGATTAGAAAATAAATTCAGTTCATCCTTCCTTTTCAGATGAAAAGACTGTCTTATTCATTTACAAAGAGAAGACAAAATTAATAAAATGGATTACTGTTTCAAAAGAGTGAATAATTTAATGTTTTAACATGTATAACCTGTAACATTATTTGAAGTCAGTAATACTTATTCATTTGCAGCAGTTCTGGGTGTTTAAATCTGTTTGCATGGAAGAAAACCTTGGTTTACGAAGAGAAGAGCATATATTATCTTTAAAAGAAATGGAAGTAAAAAATTGTTAAATATAATAGAAGCTTCATCTTTGTGTGGCTAGGAGTCTTTTCCTTTCAATACTGGATGATTTAAGACTATATTTAGTTTGTTTTCCTAATATTCTAGCATAATTCCTCCTTTTCTGGAATTTGTGCAATATCAAGTGTAAACAGATACACTACTAAAATGCAGTTTCTGACGCACATGTACAACCACATAACAAATCTAAACTTGGCTTGATCATCTTTTCTTGCCGTATCTTTGCGTATCTTCCTAAAGCAGTCTCAGTAATTACTGACATCATGTGGCACAATTATGGACTTTGAATCAAAACAAAAGGCAGCAGATTGCAATAATTTTAGATGGTAATGAATCTAACATTAGATTACCAGAACCCTAATGAGAACGAAGGTGGTTTGAAATGGCATGCTCAAATCAGAATTAAATTTTACATTCCTTTTGTAAAGATGAATAATTTAAACTTCCTGAAAGTGCTATAATAGCTAAATAACAAGGTGCAATGACTCTTGCCTCACAAATAACGTATCTGACAGGAAATACATGCTTAATTTATATTGCATGAATTCTCGGACCACGTGTATATAAATGAGAAACTAAGCTGAATACACACATACAGAAATCTGCCAAAATATAGAAGAAGAGACAAGTACATAAATCAGTGCCACCTTTAGCTATTTTGCATATCAGAATTTACGAGAACAAAATTATCCTTTTCTGTCTTTTATTATTTGAATATATTCCAGATTTCTACACACAGTATAAGCATGGTCCCTTCTTGTTTGGAAGAAATGCAGCACAAATAAGTATGTCAAGGGTCATATAAAAAATCCATGCTAAGTAAATTCTTGGCTCTAAAATGTAGTAACTCAGATTGCCTGAGAACTCCCAGATTATCACAGCACCCACTCAAATTATTTTTCCACAAAGTTAAACAATATAAAGGGTCCTTTCAAGATCTCATATTAAGACACCCCTCTGTTTAGAAAAGACCTTCTCCTTTCCTCTTATGACTATCTAAGCTACAACTTTTTCAAGCTAAAATCCCAGCTTCAATGCTGGGTATGTGAATTTTGTCAGAATTTTCCTTTCTTTCATCTGTTATCTTCATATTCTTCAATTTAATTATCCACAAGTTGTCTTAGATTCAAAGTACATGTTTCTAGATTGTCTCTCTATAGCACCTTTTGAGTGATACAAATCACAGAATGGTTGGGGTAGGAAGGGACCTCTGGAGATAATCTAGCTCAAACCCCTGCTAAAGCTAGTTTACCTAGAGCAGGTTGCACATGATCACATCCAGATGGCTCTTGACTATCTCCAAGGAAGGAGATTCCACAACCTCTTTGGGCATCCTGTTCCAGTGCTCAGTCACTCTCAAAGAAAAGAAGCTCTTCCTCATATTCAGGTTGAACTTCCAGTTTTTCAGGTTGTGTCCATTGCTCCTTATCCTGTTGCCACGCTCCACTGAAAAGAGTCTGCCCCCATCCTCTTGATACCTGCCCTTACGATATTTGTACGCATTGATAAGATTCCCTCTCAGTTGTCTCTTCTCCAGGCTAAACAAACCCAGTTTTCTCAGCCTTTCCTCTTAAGAGAGATGCTCCAGTCCCCTGGAGCATATATAAACAGCATGATAATCAGCACCTTCTGTGCTTTTTACTTTGGGATCCAACCCTTCAAACAGTTATGATTCTGTCAGCTGTCATGATGTCCAGGACAGTTAAGCAACAAAAAAAGAGCAATGGATAGCAATAAATGTCATTTGTTGCTATTTTTAAATTTCAGGGTAAAAGATTGAAAACTCCAGCCAAATAAAATCATTTTTTTCCTGGGATACTGTACCTTTCATATCTCTTAGAGACTAAGATATATTCCATCTGTTTCCATACATATACTGAAAAAGAAGTTAATGCTGGGAAATTCTTATTAATAGAGCCAATTACATAGTACATTGCCTCACTAACAAGAAGCATGAATGCAACTGGGATAAATCCTTCTCTCATTTATACTGAACTCTACAAAAACAAGCACATTGAGTCAATGCAGTTAGACCAGATTTACAGCACGGTGATTGAAAGCAGAACTCTTCACTGTCTTGGATGAGTGAAAAAGGATTTGGCAGGAGAAAAGAAACAATCATGAAGCAAATTCCAACTCTCTCCTTACTAAAGAAGTCCCTCTAACTTCAATGGAAATAGGATCAAGCCAGTGTTCAAGCTCGATCAAACAGCTCTTTTTATAATCTAGCAATTATTGTCACATTGTCTGGAAAAAAACAGCTATTAAAAGATTATAAATGTTCAAAGGAAAATTATAAAATATAATCTCTGCAGCCACTGAAAAGGAACTATTAATTTTCTTTAAGTCTCTTTAAAGATATGACTAACGAAGAAAAAGATCTGCAAATAACAGATACACTTTTTATCAGATGCTAATATCATCAATATTTGTCCTCTTGGCTGAACTCTGAAGGTAAATTTGTACCTAGGAGACATAATAAAGAAAAATGAGAAATTATATCATTACTGTTAGCCAACTATGTCCAATTTCATCCTAGTCTTCATCCAGCATCAAGTGTGTGCCCCTTAAATTGAAAAAAATTAAGTTAATTTAGCACAGCCTGTAGCATGTCTTTTTCTCATAGGACAATGCTGAAGCCATCAATTCCATTAGCCAGGAGGTTTAAAAATCCAGAGACTGTTGCATTTGGAGTTCAAATTGAATAGCCAAATTAGGGAGTTAAAATGCATGACAACATGGAGAATGTCTTTTAGTAGCCTGACATTTATATTACAGAGTGCAAGGAACTATATTAAAATGTACATTCTGATTTTATTGTAACGTCCCTTAGTTGTTCTGTTGTCACTGCTGTTTTCATCAGCATACATTTTCTCTTCATTCTACAAAAAGCATAGCTTGAGAAGTGATCCACACTAAATCATTATCTCTGTTACCTCAATTATTATTGCTGATCAGTCATAACCACGGGACAGCTCCAAAGAAAGTATCTGGACATCTAAAACAGGACTTCAGCAGCCTTTTGCCACAAGTCTTCAACTGCAGCCAAAAAGGCCTCACACAGCAGTTAGGAAGACAGAAGCTCCCTGAGCATCCCCCTACAGGTCCTAAACACACTGTAGGTGCCTGCATACATGCCCCAGAGGTGCTCCAGCTGCGCCCATTGGCAGACATCCACTTGCCTCAGATGTAACAGAAGGCAATAAAGCACCAAAACCCAGATTCTGTCCCTACACAGTCTCGTACAGTGAACTCTCTTCAATTACCTGATGTCATGGACAGCACTGATTCCTCATGCACAGACTCTGCTATCTTGAAAGGTGGCAAAGGCAGTTGTTATGCAGTGTTTTGCACAGTACTCTAGCTGTAAATACACTTGGGAGAAGAACATATGTGGGCCCAAGCTCTCACTGGCCCGTAGATATTAAACTGACATGTCTTTGGGAACATTCTATTTTTTAAACCCTACTGAGGCTTCACCCTTTCTCTTCCTGTCCTGATTTATGCCTTTGTTTCCAGAAAGATGATACATTCCCAGTGATTCCCTTGCAGTCTGAATTTCCTGCTGCTTCACAGCAATGAAGGTCTCGTTTTGGACCCCTGTCTGATGCATCCTCCTGGTAGTCAAGGCATCTCTCCCAAGTCTGCTCTCAGTTACACTCAAGAAGAGAGGGACTCAGGCCTGGATTTTTAGTCCTCTTGAGCAGCTCAGAGCAGGCTGAGGCTCTTCTCTACCTTCCTGAGTGTGCAGCTAGCCTAATCCCATGACGGACGCTGCAGTATATGAGGGAACTCACTCTGGATGCTGGCTCTGCTCTCACATGAGCGTACAACTGAGGAAACATACCCCATGTACGGGATGCACAATACACCAGAGGGAGATCTGGGTCCTTACATGTTCTTGGCAATGATATGCTATTTTTAAACTCACTAATGAGCTGGTTATCATTATCCCAGATGTGAGGTAAATAAAATAAATAAATGATACCTGTTCCTAGCTGATAGATCTGTTAATTCCTCAAATGAGTCAATCTGTAACGACTCCTAAGCATGTCAGTATCTTTTTATATTTGAGTCCCACCTAATTTTAATATTAATTTTTCCAGAGCTAAACAAGACAATTCATCAAACTGGGCTGTTACAACAGGAAAATTAAAAACCCTGGTAATAGTGCTTTTATGGTACATTTAACAAATGTATTTCAGTTTATCTCCTCTGAAAGAAATATGATATTCCCACAGATAATAATAAGCATTCATTATGACCTCTGCTATTCATATGAAGCCTAGATGGCTTTGTGATGGCATTATTGCAAAAATATATTTTTTAAATGTCACCATTATTAGGATATGCTAATGGAAGTGGAAGTGAAGTATTCTGCAAATAAGTGTCTTGTTCTATTTGTGCTTTAACAGATAATGAAACATGCCAGGCTGATGCTTTCCAAACATGCAGCACTATTTGATTCTGTCATTAATAACAGTGATTGACTAGTGATTTGAGCCTATCATTTGTTACTCATAACAAAACTTGTATTATCTTTTCTCTAGGAAGTAATTTTAAAATGTTCTGATCTGTCCAGTTGATGAAAGAGTCAACACAGC
The DNA here is from genome assembly GCA_002631895.1 of Agapornis roseicollis. Lineage (NCBI taxonomy): Eukaryota > Metazoa > Chordata > Aves > Psittaciformes > Psittacidae > Agapornis > Agapornis roseicollis. The sequence continues at coordinate 109,530 of NDXB01004889.1, read as the reverse complement.
TCTTTTCTGTACCAACTGTGGAGAAGAAATAATACTATCTGTGGTCAAACCCTTGAGTTTTGGTGCATTCATGACATTTCATCCCTTTTCAGGGAACCATTTAAGCATATCCAAGCTATATCACAATGCTACTGTGAAGAAGACAGTAAACTAGTAACTTAGTGAAGGGAAAACAAACAGAGGAGAAGAAATTCCCTAAAAAAATAACAAACAAACAACAACAAAACAAACAAAAACCCCCAAACATAAGCTAATGGTCACCAAAAGAGGATGAAAAAGGAGTAAGAAAAACAGACACTTCAACAGTCACTAATATAACAAATCCCTGCTAACTACTCATTTGAATGCATGATGAATGATCATCACAAAGTGTTATTTTATGCTACAGTAAGAAATAAGTGCACCACCTTTTTTCACAGTGGAGCACCAGTATCTTCAGCATAGCTAATACTATGAATTTTAGGGTTACACACAAGTAAGGATTTACACATCTAATAATCATGATGCCATAAAACGTGAAATGTAGGTATTAGATTCACTGATTGACATGCTGGTATTAATAGAATTGAGGTGCTCTGTGGTATCACTCTCTGCTTCCTACTGCTGCTCTAAAAGAGCACAGGACTCCCACACCTCCTTCCATCTCTCTTGTGAGGACCAGGTTTCTCTTGTGCTTTAGGGTATCTCAGTCATACCACATGATACAGTATATATAACTGAATAGAGCCCTGGGTGCCTGTTTTCCTGTATGGTGCATGGGGAGTTGTGCATGCCTCAAGAAGGTAATTGAAAAGCCTGTATGTTCAGAACGTAGCCAGACTGCTAGAACAGTGGTATATCTGAGATATAAGATTTTTCCTATTTGCAGATACTCCAGCAAGGTATTTTCAGGATTCAAAACCAGCTACTACTTCTTTAAAGATCAGGGTTCATTTGAACTAACTTACTACAACTTTCACATTGATATTGGAGCCTGCACAGAAAGGAATGAAAGATTTATATAGCTTGTTGCACAATAATTAAGTGCAAAATGACTGAATCATTTAATTGTGTAGTTAAAATAGTAGATTCAGATGAGACAGCATTATAGTGTTCTAATTTGGATTGGTATCACACTTCAGAAGCAAAGTGTGGCAGAGGAGCCTTTAAGACCAGGCTGCTCTCCAGGAGTTACTTGTTCAACAACATATTCCAAAGGGTAGCCAGCCCACAGGACCAGACTAAAACCTGTCCACAGTAAAACCTACAGAAATGCAAATAATGTAGGTGCTGAGTACTCAACAGTTTTGCTCCCCAGACCTGTCCCTAGCACTCCACAATGCCAGTGTAGATACAGCCCTTGCTCATGCCTCAGTCTGTTTCTAAACCAATGTTTATATAAAGTAAAATTCATTAATAATCTTGGGAGCTAATTTTATGCCTGCCAATCTATCTGACATACCCTTTCTGGCATTCAATTTAGGGCTCCTGAGTTATGCCAGTTTAATTTTATGCCAACCCACCAGCATACATACCTAAACTTGGAAACAGCTTGGAAAAAACTATGAAATTGTCATGACCCCAATTCTTCCTTGCCTAGAAGCTCAGTCATCTCATTCAATTGCTAAATGAATGCAGCACACTTCTGACAGACTGAACATCATTTCACACAGGCTTGAATGTCCATAAGTGATCTGCAGCAGCAGGGAATCAGGCCCTGCATCATTTCTGTTTGTCAAATAGTCATGCTGTCAGTCACAATTATCAAGTGTTGTTTATCATAAATATGTAACTGCTTCAGAAAACAATCTATTTCTGTGATTAACGATATCTATTTGTTTTACAACATAGACTACAAGTAATTTCTACTTTATGAGTACAAATCCTGTTAAACATCACTTTGGTCCTGACAATGCTGTTGCATTGCCAGACATCATGTAGATTTTGGTCCTTAACTCAAATATCAGTTTGTCATACTATGTTCTGTCACTGCAAATAATAAAAATAGTTGCTGTTATCTCCTCAAAGCCAGCTACTTCTGCAACTCTTGAATTATAATGAAGTCCATTATGAAACTGGCATTTAGTATTTAATGTTCCAGCCCTTCAGCAAGGCATTATGTTGAGACATAGCAAAATATTTTTTTCCAGATCACATACAGGTTTATATTTCAGTAATTTAAGTTTAAAAAAAAAATATTTTTAGGAGGGAAGTTTTTTTGCATGGTTATGCAGACTTAAACCAAGACAGCCTAATTCTCACTGTGCCTTTCACTAAGGCAGAGTTGATATAAAATGCTCATGGCGTTTTATGTGCACTTTTCAGTCCCTTTCATTAGTTTGCTTCACAGGTCATTAAGGATCTGCCACTTAATTTTGCCCAGTTCCCTGCTGCTAAAGACAATCACACCACATAGTTCATTTTCCTAAATGCATAAATTGCCATTTTCAAAGCAGGTAGATTTTTGAACACATGTTGCACGTCAGCCCCACGTGCTGCATTGCCCCAAGGCAAGCACAGGCATGATAAGGATTCTTACCACCATCAAACCAAGAGCCAGCTATGCCCATACCAGATGGCAGGCAGCTCTCCAAATCACCCAGGTTAGTTTCTTCATCCTCTCACACTTCTATTTGTGGAAGGAGCAATGAATTCAGAGGTCTACCACTCTGACATGTGGTGTAAAACATATAAAACTCTTCACCAAGGAGAGTAAGGATATTTTCAGGGAGGTGAGATGATGTCTTTGTAGCAATTTTCTTCACACAAGGAGTGTTGAGAAGCTCTGATTAAAAAGGCACAGTCTGAGAAAGATATGTCAGAACATCTGGTACTAAAAAAGAAAAATGAGTGATTAAATAGCCACAGCCAGCAGCATCCTAAAATCCTCAATCTGTACATTCTTAAGATACCAACTTTCAGCTGAGTTAATGAAGATATTGCATTATTTTTTCCTTTCCTGTTAGCAGCTCAGTCAGCTAAAAAGCTTTATGTTGACCATATGAATTCTAGGCAAGTAGAACTTTTACTCAGTCCTAGCTGGTTCATCCATGATGGAATGACTGAGGTGATAGAATTATTGCACACCTTGAGAGGCATAATAGAAAGTAAATACGATGGCTTTTCCAAAAGAAAATGAAATCCTTTTGAAAGGAGCAGTCAGCAAAAGGTGAGAGCATGTATAACATTTAGAAAGCCCTTGGTGAAGTTTTTCATAAGATAATAAAGAAATGTAACTTCTGGATAGGATAATATTCTGTCCCTTCAGAAGTAGGGTAAGGGGAGGAATGGAGAAGAGAGTGATTAGTTCTTCAAAGGAGGGTTGTTAAGATGAGGAAATTGAAAGGAATTGCATTTGGGTTTTCCTTAATGGTCTGGGGGAAAAAAAGAACCACACCAAAAAACCCACAGTGATATTGAGATGGCAGAACTTGTAACAGCTCTAAGGTAAGCAGGCGGAAGGGCTGGAGGGGATCCTTAATAGGGACATTAAAGGTATTGATCCTGTAAGTTTAATGATCCTCTCTCATAATGAAGGAGGAAGGCAACATTCAGTGCAAGAAGAAAGAGAATAAAAAGCAGGAGAGGGCAGTTGCTTTTTATTTAAAACTGAAAAAAATAACCCTTCTCAACTACTGAAAAGAGTCATTCAGGCAAAGGATTTAGTAAGAGTTATAAACTAATTAGTCCCTTTATAGGGATAATGTAGACACACAAAGTTAATTCATGAAAGATAGCCTTCACACCTCATATCAGATAGATAGTCAGAAAAAAATGCCCCACCAAATATGTTAGTGTGCATTCCACCTTTTAACTGTCTCCCGTTATATTCTGCCAGGCACAGAGAGAAACAACATACTGGATTAAATCAGTCAATCATATGGTATGGACAAATGATCGAGAAATACACCTCTTGCTGTTCTTCAGACTGTTATATTTCCCTGAAAAATGGGTAATACAACCTGAAAAAAAAAAAAGCCTGGTAATCTTTAATTCCAGTAACGCAGACATCTTCAGGTATCTTGTTTGTAGTTACAAGGCAGATTTATGGCAACTTTGGCATTACCCTCTTTGGTAGGGGAGGAATCTCAGGAAACTCAGATTGGAAAGGACTGTCATGAATCTAGACCTTGCAACCACAGACCTGTGTGACAGCTGCATGATTCAGAAAAGCCCATCCCAGCTTACACTAGGCACTTCATAATATTGCCTACCATTAGCCAACAGATTTAGCCCACCTTACACCTGTCCTAAAAACAACAATGCCACTGGAAGAGAGCCATAGGGATGGAGTCATCACATTTGGCCCCAGCTTTTTTGCCTCCCTTTCTCCTCAGTATCTAAGCCATACTAAGTCAGTATGTTCTAAGCCATCTTTCCCATCCTAGACAGACATTTTAAGCTAAGGTCAGAAGCACTGACAAAGCCACCATGGACTCAGGTAGGGGGCTCACTAAGTAGCCTCAGAGAATTAAGTCATTCCAGTGAATGCAGCACATATGTACACCTATGCTGGTTTGCCAGTGCCTTGGTTTATTTTTCAAGCGAGGAATTTTAAGTATGAATGTAGTCAGTAACTCAAGCTATCAACACACAGTTATCTGTCCTTACACCACGAGGAAAGCATTTTTCTCATAAACATAACTTAAGCAGATGGCAAAGACCATAATCTACTTTATTAATTACACCTGGAAAGAACCATTCACTGCCATAAATACTATCTGAGCATTTCAGTTACATTGCCCTTTATATCCTGAGAAAGTTAAAAAACACTGTGACCAAAAGCTGTTCCTTCCACAACATAAGCAATATTTCAAGCCTCTTTCCCTACTAAAGGTGACAAACATTTCCTATTAACAGATCTCATTTTCCATTGCTCATAACTTTGTCATATTTGAACCATTCAGGCTGAAATTTTCCATTTCCAGTGTCTCCCTCAGGCTATCATGGCATTAGAGAATTTACACCAAAATGGTTTGGGGCCATTTAAAAAACCAACCAACCGACCAACCAAAGTCCTCATGGTTAAAGCAAATCAATCCCAATAAAGGAAATAGCAAACCTTACACTGGTGATTTTTAGTATTTTTGTGTGTAAGACTGTGAATTTGAAACTTAGCATCTGTACCAGGGATGTGGTTATGCCATTCTGTCAACTCATCCAAATTAACAAATGCAGATACCCTTTAAAGATGTGTTTATCAGGCAGCTGGTAACATATTTCAGGAGATACATGCCCTGTCTGTGGTATAGTTCAGGGCTGAACAGACATCCTGCAATTCCAGATCCTGGGTACTACACACATTGCTGGGTGAAAACACAGGAACTGAGATCACTTATCTTGTATCATCATTACCCACCTTTCAAGACTGAATAAAGAGACAAAGTGAAAACACAATCTGTTTTACCAGTATATAGATAAGATAAAATCTACCTCTTCCTAAAGAGACATTTTTAGGCATATTTCTAACTTTTAGGGAGCAATGTCAACTTGGCTTTCCTCAACAGCAAGCTACTGTTCTTATGAAATACAAATATTATTTATATTTTTGGTAGGTAACAATGCAAAGCTCTAGCTTTCAAATTTCTATCATGTCACAGACAAAATCACTCCATACCAGAAGCATGACAACCTTTATAAGCAAAAGTATGCAAGACTTGCTAGCAGTATAAAGTTAAATATTAAGAAATATTAAGAATATTACTGAAGATGTAAGGACCTACGTTACTTTTGCCTTCAATTTTTAACAAAGTGAGCTTAATAGACTTTATAGCAAAGATCCAGCTGAAAACGCCAGATCAATGGCATTCTGAGAGTTTTGACAAGAGCCCTGTATTTTTGGAGATTTTCCCTATGTTACATATAGACAGTGAGACTTTTTGTATCAAATTCTCACCCTAACCACAGAAATAATAAAAATTATCAGCTTTGCATTAATTGTGAAAGTGGCAATTACGTAGTGAGCTTGGAAGTCACCTTTCCCAATTATCTACAAAGGCCACTAGCAATCCAGAACTCCTGAAGCAGTATTTATGCAGAGTCTCTTCTTCCAATTAGACCAGAATTTAATCACTGATTTCTATAATGCAAAGCCTTCACATTAAGATTTTTCTCCACATTTCATCTACTGTATTGAGTTTCAACAAACACACATACAAAAAAAAAAAACAAGAAAAAA
>NDXB01004889.1:77364-90425 GCA_002631895.1 Agapornis roseicollis | reverse complement strand
AAAAAGATGAAAAAAAAAAAAAAAAAAAAAAAAAAAAAAACCAAAAAAAAAACCACCCAAACTTTTTTGCATTTAAGATCAACATTTAGAATATCATTAATTTAGAATTCACTCAGCATTCCTCACAAAAGTCAATGTTAGCCATCTTTTTTAAACACCTTAATGATGTTATATGTACTGTCTGAAGGAGGGTTCCCTAGACCTGTATTTTCAACAGAACAGATATTTTTCAAGCTACTTGTTCAAGAGTTGAGGAGTGAAGTACTAGACTGAAGTACTGAAATGTGACATAATCAGAAGCTACCAACTCCAGTCACAACAACAATCCACTAAAGAATCTGAAATATTTCTAGGAAAATGCTGTCAAAAAGACAAAGCAAGTAATAGCCAAAATCCTTATTTAGACAGATCAAACTATATGTTCACAGCAGAGTTGCACAGACCTACTCTGATAGTAGTCTTACAAAAGAGAATCATTACAGAAAAAGCTGCTGTCCAGTGTGAATGAGATCAATTCCAGTTCTTAGAAAGAAGGAAATAAAAGTAACAAGGATGTAAGATATATAAAACTCACAATCCAGATGGAAAATACATTGGTCAAAATGTTCAAAATAATATTTAAATGTTTCTTCATCTAGGACTTAATTTTAGAATTTTTACCTCTTTCTGAGCTGTCAAAGTACAAGATGTTTATTACTTATTTGCAATCTGCAAACAGGAACAAGTTTATTATATTCTGAACAAATACAGGACAAAAATTATGTGCTAGGATTATCTTAAATGCCTATCCCACGTCTGTGGAAATATAACATCTACTTCTCTTTTCAGATACTTATTCTAAATCATCACTTATGAAAGCCAAAGGTTAATGACAGGAACAAATAATATAAATATTATTTTATGGGTTAATTCTTTTCACTTTATTTAACCATAATGATACAAAGGGGGTGTTATACTTTTTAAAAGGAAATGTATCATAACTAGTTTTAGCTGAACAGAATGTGAATATATCCAGTTATAAAAGGCATGTTAGAAAAGAACAACAAATAAGACAAACTACTTGAATTCAACCATCCTGAGGAAATGATGTTTATTCACACCATGCCTATTCAGACTGTAGGATTGTGATGCCATGAAAAACACGGTCAATCAAGATCTCACATAAGCAAACGAGGAAAAGGATAAAAATATATTTTGAATAACCAGTACTTAATTTAGTCACTAGAAGAGAGAGGCAGGAAAAAATGCTTCCCTGAAAATCAAACCTGCAATGTAAAAATTAACAAAATGTACTGTTTTATTCTGGTTGTGATGCAATTTAGAAACTCATTCAAAAGCTTTAAATCCAATAGAGAAAGTCGGACATTTTCATGTTCAAGCAGCTTTCATATCATAAAAAAAAAAATATAAATCATAAGAGGGGAGAGTTCAGCACAGAGTCAAATTGTTTTAATAGCCACTTCACAGAATAATTTCCAAACTGCTTCTTTGGTTTTCAGATAATGGAAAAGAGAAGAAAGTATTTTATCTTTAGACTGTTACAATTCTCAGCCCTATCATTGAAAACATTTTAAAAATGGCATTTTCATTGGCCTGTCTTAAAGAAGAAATATTAAAAATTCTGGGCCACTTCTGTGAAGCGCAACCATTAGCGAGATAAGAAAGTCATGTCATCTATTGTTTCTTATAACCCATCACAGCCTCTAGAAGCAGTCAAGCCAGCCAGACCAATTCATCTTCAAAACCATCAAAGTCCAAACACATTTTGACAAGCAAGCGGTAGATTATTAGCATTAGCGGAAGCAGAAGAAACACTTATTTTGAGAGCTCCAGGAGTCTGCAAAGCAATGGGAGCTTAGTGTCAAAGGCTGACTGACTGTGAGTAACTCAGCTCTGGGGAAAATTAGAATTCCTTGATCATAAGTGACAGATGTCCCCCATGCTAGAATGACTTTCATGCCACTTCATTTGAATTTTATTAGAAAAGGACTAAAAAAACAGTTACAGAGCAAAAGCAAACCACTTCAAGATTGTGTGTGGTGGGTTTTAAACTAGTCTACCAGTACCAGGGCTGCTCGTTGTCCAGTTGGTCCAAAATAAAAATAATTGTAGCAGATAAAGAATGGACTCTCAATACAGAAGAGGAGACAATGTACCTCTGGGATTTTAAAAAGTGTCAATTTTATGCATTTTTAAATTTCTAGTGGTTAACAAACACAGTGGGAAAGTGCTTTGCTGAAGCAATGGGTAAGTACACTTCCTCACCAGCTGCTCGACCCTGCACACTATGCTTCCACAGACTTGGCTGCAAGCGGCCACAAACCAGAGAGTTCTCACCTTCACAGTTTCTAGTAAACACTAGAGCTCGTGTTCACAGGATGCCACAGAAGCCAACTTTCCCTGGTTCAAAAGGTGTTAGAGAAAACTATGGAGTAGTCCTGGATGCAGCTATCAGGTGCCACATCCTGCATGCCACTGCAAGAAGATGTGCTTTCATCTTGGAAGAGGTAAAAGTTGGGAGGGTGTATTACAGAAAAGAGCACTGCAGGCTTAACTTTTTCTTACATTGTTTATTAAGCATTGTCTGTTGGACATTGTGAGAGTCAGCATGCTGGACTGGGTGGACTTTTGATCCGATCATACATGCCAAAACCACAGTTGAGTTACTGAAAGGAAATACTTGACCCAGAGATGGCACTTCCTCATACCATGGAAGAGGAATTAGAGGAATAACTGCACCATAAAAACAACAGAAATGAACAGAGGAAATTCCCACCAGCTTCCACTGAATCAGCCTGCATTGTAAAATGAACAGTTGTTTATTACTCATCATTTAAAAAAATACTGCCATTTACTACGCTTCTATCTATACACTTTAAAATCTAACTTTCCAGATATAGTTCGTTTTAAACTTGGCTCTGGACTGGTTTAATTTTACTTATTTTGCATTTATCTAAATCATACACTGGGACAAATTCCTGCTGGTGCTGTCTAGCTCATCTACCACAAACCTCTATTCCCCACTGAAAAGATGAGGCACTGGCTCAGCATGCACAACCAGTAGAGCTATAAAAAGCTGACACTACCATTTTGCTAGACATTTTAGCATTACAGAGTTGGTGTTTTTTGAAAAATCTGCATTATATGTTGTATTTGGAACTTCTTAAAATATAAAATTTTCAGAAGATTCTTTTTGTCAAACTCAATGTTTCATATTTATTTTACATTATAGTCTATAATCAAAACTTTTTTTCCTAATAAAAAGTATTTTGTATCTAAAATTATTGAACAAAACTGTTTAACACAATAAAAGCAAATTATTTCCTGGAGCACATTTTGCCAAACTACTGCAGAATTTGTGGTTTTGATAAAATGGCATGTTCAAAGAGAATACATCCCAACAGAATATATCTGGCCACCTTCAGTAATGCATTTTTAGGTGCCAGATTTATTCTTAGACAAGTTCTCCAAATTAAAGTGCTCACAGGACTAACAGTAAGTCAAAGGCCAGTGAACATCCTTATAAAAACTGATTTATTTCAAAGGTGGGAAAGGGCTGTTAGTCTGAGCAGGAGAGTGGTAGTACAAGGAAAATAGAGCTGCAGAGTATAGGGCAGGGAACCAAATAATTTATTTCATAATTCATTTTCATCTTCCTTGCTTACTGCTAAGTCACAGTTTCAGAAAGGTACCACAGGCCAGTGCTGTCAATCTGTGCCCTGGGAACACATGGGGTCCCTGCAAGAGCAGTTCTCTCTCCTCTAGATCTGCCTAGCACTGATGGTATGGGAGTGGTACTTGAGGAAGACATTAGGCAGGGAAGGAAAACCAGGAGGGTCAGTCCTTCTTCCTAATCTAAAAAGTAAAGCAGCTCTAGCCATCTTACTGTACTCTCAAGAAGGCAAGCATTTACATCATGTCACAGGTGGCCTTCTTCACTAATATAATCAGAAAACACTGTTATTTGGAAAATCCGATTGCATGCAATTGAAGCTCTCCAGTTAAACACAAAAATAGCCCTGAATAAAAATCAGTGTGAAATGTGAAAAACAACAGAATGTTTGTAGAAGTAGAGCTACAGGGCCTAATACTCAACATCTGAGTAGTATCATACTGTAAACAACAAACAATACCAGGAATTCAGCTTCATGGAAAAACTGGAAATCTCAAAAGCAGATCATATTCAGCTTTTAAGCATCTGAAGAGATGTATGCATACCAGGAAACATGATCTAAGGACAGTTATAATTGTGCATATAGACAACTCTGAACGTGCAGAATAATCAAGAAAAAAAACAAAGAATCAGTGTGGATGGAAGGACAGAATGAGGAAAGAAAAGCTGGAAGCAAACCATCACCTCCTACTTTATTCTGGATTAGTTTGCACAATTTGGTTCTTATTCCCCACAGACTTACAGGTGTGTTTAGTTGCAAACTTCTGATAAATTCAGGTAGCATCAGTGAGACTGCTTATCTAATAAATATATTCAATTGTAGCTTACTATTTTGCAGAATAAATTCTTGCATTGTCCACATGTGTCCAGTGCATAATGGAGGCTGAAATATCAGCCAAGTAAATATCAAAACATTAGATTTATGATGCAGGAGTACAGATAGTGTCAAAAACTGGGATTAAAACTACAGAGTCCATGTTCCTTGGGTAGGGAGCTCTTTTGCCTGTTTGGCCCCTACAATAATGGGATTCTGGAAATGCTCAAAGCTCCAAGGTGACATTTCAAAATTAAGAAAAATTTTGCTGAGATATTTATGCATTGACACATGAAGCTGTGCTTCCACGAAGGTGTACATGCATATTTGCAGGAATTGCCACCTATTACACAGTCTTGATAGGCTTTACATCAGAAATTTAGCATAGTGTTATAAAGCCAAGTCATTTACTCCAGTGATTCAAATCCCAGTAAAGCAAAGCACACAACTGAGCCTGTGCATAAATGTGACAAGCACTGATCACACTGAAAAAGTCAGGACAGATGGTTTTTATAATTTGCTTCTGGGTGCTGAGTTAAGGTAATACCATGATTTGTGACTTACTCTCATCTGAACACACAGCTGGTGTAAAGACTAAATGAAAACTGTTTTGATATTCTTTCTCACCGCAAGCCTGAAAAATGATCTAATTTACGTATTGAAGATAGAAGTGCTTTGAAGAGAGGCTGAAAGGTCCTCTGTTCATCTCAACGCCTTTTAAAGCATCTTTTATTTCTTGACGAACCACTGAGATATTCAAACAGCTTCAGAACTGCAGCAGAGTTGTCTGGGTTGCATCTTTTCAGCTGCCATTTAAAGCAAGCAAGTCTGAAAAGTGTTGAGGTTATTGCAGAGTGAGAATTTGCTTTAAAAATAAAGATAAATATTTTTAAACAGGATGTAATTCCAGTGTGAACTGAATAGAGGTGTGTGACAGAGAAACATGGAAATACTGAAGTCAGTTACAGCTGACTTTTTAAGTGCAGTCATGCTTATAGCCACTGAACTACCTGCCTATTCTACTTGTAAACAAGTGCTGGCAAATAAAACAGAATTCAAAAATGAACTACATGAGTGACATGAGTCCTGGGAAAATAATACAGCATGCAGTTCCCGAGGCTCAATCTGTTTTTTTTTAATCCAAGAGATATTAAGGACTTGAGCATGGAAGAAATTCTTTTCTGTTAGGGTGGTGAGATGCTGGAATGGGTTGTCCAGGGAGGTTGTGAGTGCTCCATCCCTGGCAGTGTTCAAGGCCAGGTTGGATGAAGCTTTGGGTGGCATGATTTAGTGTGAGGTGTCCCTGCCCATGGCAGGGGGGTTGGAACTAGATGATCTTAAGGTCCTTTCCAACCCTAACTATTCTATGATTCTATGACAAAGAGTATTGCCATGTTGCTCCTCTCAAAATCTATGTAAGCAAGACAACCACAACCTCTGAATCTGTGCAATCTTTCATTTTAGGAAAAAAAAAAAAAAAAAAAAAAGGAAATATCTAGCAAAATTCATCACATGCTGAGTTCCATTTAACTACTCACAAATCTTCGTTTAACTACTCATTAACTTCAGAAAGTGCTTATAAAAAGGGTGAGTCAGAAGAAAATACCTCTTCAGCTAAATTAACATTCCCAAATGAATTCCTGTGCCTGCAGCAGAGCATTTACCTCAGGTCTCCTGCACCTCACCATCACCCTTTTCTCTCTCATTTACACCCTACTGTTCAAGACAATTTTTCTTCTAACTGCTGGCAGATAAAGGATTTCCTTTACTTCTATTTCCTTTCATCTGCTTATCAAGAAATTCTGAATTGCTACTACAGCGCTAGTGCTGATACTTGTTGTTCCGGATCTGACTTTAGGAAAGACAGGGTCATTCTCCCATGTGAGAGTGATATGGGGCCACCACTGATACGAACCATTATGTGCTGCAATGACACATGATACAAACTACAGCAATAACACAAGGAGGCACTCAGATCTGCACAGCCTGATGCTACAGAACAACCTTCTGAAATTGGAGTTGCTTCCCAAGCTGGCTGTAAAACTTGCTTCTAGCAAGCTCTGCTCTCTGCCACCTCTCCTAAAAGCAAGCCACAAGCATATGAAACCTGCCCAGGTAAGAGAATGTTTTGTTTGTTTAACTTGTAATTAGGTAGGAAAAAAGTTTTAACATCCCCACCCCCACCTGCCCCATCAAAACCTTCCTCTTCAGAATGATTTACAGCAGATTCATGCAGAGCAGAATATGGTCAAAGGGCTGTGCATCTACACCAATACAGAGGAAGGTGCTCAAGACAGATAGGCAAGCTCTGCGGGAGGAAGAAGCATGGCACAAGCCTCTTTCAATGGAGAAATGATTGTGCTGAAAGGTAGCTGAGAGTAAACACCTCCAAACTTTTCACACAACATTTTCTTTTAGTAATTAAGGGCTACAGTGACTTTGAGGACAGATTCTGAAAACCAAACTCCCTTTGGTTTTAAATAGGTTGAATTCCATCAATTCATACAAAATGAGAAGCAGTAGTTTGCTTCTTTTGGGGGAACATGCCATTTCCAGGGGAAAATGCAGCAGAAACAAGTTTACTGGTGCCAAACAGCAGTACCCAATTAGGAGATAAAAACATTGCTGCTGTCAGAAATGGCTGTATTTTGAATCATCATAGAATCATGGGATGATTTGGGTTGGAAAACACCTTAAAGATCATCTAGTTCCAACCCCCTTGCCATGGGCAGGGACACCTTGCACAAGAGCAGGTTGCTCAAAGCCCCATCCAACCTGGCCTTCAGCACTTCCAGGGATGGAGCAACCACAATTTCTTTGGGCAACCTGTGCCAGTCTCTCACCACCCTCACAGTGAAGAGCTTCTTCCTAATATCTAATCTAAACCTACCCTCTTTCAGTTTAATGCCATTGCCCCTTGTCCTGTCACTACACAATTGTGTAAAAAGTCCCTCTCCAGATTTCTCTTAGCCCCCTTTAGGTACTGGAAGATGCTCTAAGGTCTCCGTGGAGCTTTCTTTTCTCCAGGACAAACTTTCTCAGCCTGTCTACATAGTTGAGGTGCTCCAGCCTTCTAAGCATCTTTATGGCCCTCCTCTGTATTTGTCCTTCTAACACTGGGGTCCCCAGAGCTGTACACAGTACTCCAAGTCTCACAAGAGCAAAGTAGAGGGGGAGAATTACCTCCCTCAAAATGCTTCACACCAAAAAGCCTTCCCATAATTCAAGGATATGAAATGAGACAAACTCCATCCACCCTTTGTAAAGGTCCACTCTAGAAGACATGTTCACACCCAACTCACCTGGTATGCACTGAACTCCACATAGGCCTCACTGGTTAAGGTATGTCTTTTCTAAAACACCAAGTGAAGAGGCAGTGTAGGAGGACAAGTGCCTATTTAAGTGACTGGAAAGCATTGAAACTGTCATAAGCGATACTTGGTGCCACTTATAGCTCTGGTTCCCTTGAGTGCAGGGTGAGAGATAAGAAACACAGAGGAAAGCGTCATTCTGAAATAGGGAAGTAGGCTATAATAAAGTGGTAATGTGAACCCTGCTGTGAGAGTCTTTCAGAAAACATACTGAAACCTATTTCCTATTAAATGGCTTAATAACTATTATTGTTATATTGTAATATAGCTGGAGTGAAATTAATGATTAGATATGGGCATTTTGTAAAATTCCTCACCTTTTTGATTTAAGCACTATTCAGCTCCACAGCTCAGAATTTTCTGAATGGCAATGTCACGATGGCTACATCACAGGCAAAGCTTATAAATAATTTAGGAAAATATTCACTTGGCTGGGTAATACCACTTAGCCCCTGTTTGCAAGGCATAAGTGAGCTCTCCAGAGCACACAGGACTTGCTTCTCTCTGAGTAAATAACTATCTCCCATTGCACACATATACACACATCCCCTTCCAAATTAGTGTTCTTACCTTATCTTTATTTTCAGAGCCAGAATCCTCGAGCTTGGTCCGAATGACAAACGGAGTAGATAATCTTAGGAGAACTCGTTCAAATGTGGCAGTGATTTTAGGAGAAACTATGTCAAAGCAGTCTTGGAACTTCAGAGTTTTATGAGTGTCGCATCTGAGCTGCTTCCTAAGACCTTCTCCAAGCTGGAGAACCAGCATGTTTGGATCAAACATCAGGTGAAAGGGGAAAGCCCTGCAGAAGGTGCTAATGCTAATCCTCAGGTCTAAGGGGGAATGGGAAGTTCCCAGTGGAAGTGCTTTTGTGATATTTGCATTTTCATGTTCTTTGATGAGGAAAGTCAGACAACTGCAGTTACCTGTGTTTGTCCCCTCTGAACACGACTTATCATTTGTGACCTGTTCTACTTCCACTTCCAAGTGGTACATCTTCTTTGCTGCTGCCTTTATCATTCCCATCATTGCAAATCCCACAATCTGATGTGGGTGAAAGTAATGAAGCATGAGATTGCCTTCAGGGAGCTCTTTGCATAGGAAAGAAGGGGATTCCAGGGTAGCCTGTCTTCCAAATGAAGTTCTTATATGCTCCAGCAAAGCATCAAAGCCATTGAAGAAATCTTGAAGGGTCCCACCAACAGCTCGAAGAACTCTTTCATTCTCATCAAAGCAGATATTGAAGAATTCCTCCCCAAACTTTTCTTGCATTTCCTCAAACTTCAAACCTATAGGACAATGAGACACTGACATTAACAATATAGTATGCTACTGTATCACATTTTCATAGAATCATTGTGTTGTAGAATGGTTTAGGTTAGAAGGAACCTTAAAAATCATCTAGATTTTCAGATCCATGGGCAGGGACACCTTCCACTAGATCAGGTTTATCAGAGCCCTGTCCAACCTGGCTTTGAACATTTCCAGGAATGGGACATTTTTCCTTTGTACTCTGCTTGCACAGTATTCTACCATGTCAGTAAGAGTCACTTTTTACTGGCTACCTACCCATAGGACTTCTGTTTTCTCTGGTGGTTGGGATTAACCCTAGGAAGCTGGTTTTGCCTGTTATTTGAAGTACTCATGCTTTCAGTTTGCTATCCTAGGTGACTACTTGTGGGATTTACATTAGTCTGTCTCCCTTTCCCTGCTGAAAGCCAAGATACATTACAATTTCCATGACTTCTGCATGCCACATGCAGTCCACTGTGTGTAAAGGGGTGCATCCCTTGCATTGTTGGCCTAGCCACAAATGAGGCTGTACTTTTATAACCCCTCTGTTCACTGTGTCTGTGAAAGATCCAGCTGTCCCCAGGCTGATGAACAAGCTACTTGAAACTCCAGCCTTTGGCTTTCAATAAGCAGTGTAAAGCTTCGCAGTCAGATGACAATTTCATAAGTGGGGGAGGGGGGTGGTATGGGGGTTGGGTTTTGGTTTTTTTTTCAAACAAAATACTTTCCTCATTACAGGTATTGGGCACTGTCAGAAGATACAAAGGAATAATTACTCTTTTGTTGCCTGTAAAGGAGAGCAAAGCCTTTCCATTTTAGGTTTCTACACTCACCCATCTTTAAGAAAACCCCTGCCTGTTAGAGTGACCTACACTGATGGTAGATTGGGCAGCTCTGTGATATCTCACAATGCCACTTTGAGACTTCATCACAGAAATTCAAAAGGTTTGATTTACAGAGGTGATAAGGTTTGTGCTGCTGAAGGGATGAAAAAATATTAGTGATGGAAGCCCTTGGATACAAATGTGTATCAAATCCTATTCCAGTTGGTTATTTACCATTTTAAGGATAACCATAAAAAATAATAACTTAGAAAAAAATAATTTTGAGATGGCTTTTAAATGTTTTCTTCTGTCTTATTTTAGGGAAGACATGCTGTGTTAATTTTCATCTATATATAATCCATATATCACATAGTAGAATTATAAAATTCATCAGAAATGTTTTCATTGTTCTCAGCTGTAATAATTAAAAAAAAATTATGAATCAGCAGTATGTGAATTTGTGAATTACAAACATCCAGCAAGAGTTTTCAAATTAAATTAATACAGGAATTTACAACACAGTTCCTTCAGTGTATTGAAATCAAATCAAATCGCATTTCAGTCATATAGTCAAACACCTTAAAATTTATCTTTAATTCTATCAGACAAAAATGCAATTTCATTTCCTAAGTGCACAACAGGTTCTTAATATGCATTCAGGACACTTTGTAACACTGATAACATTTCAGTATATCACTGAACTTCTTATTGTTTGTTTAGATTGCTTGTACACTCTCAAGTTTAGGACAGTGTGATTAGTGACTTTCATGCCCAAGAGGTATAACAAGGGACAGAAGAAGTCACGCATCTGTTGTCTGCAGACAATAAACTTTGATCATCTCAAGGCAGCATCTGATCTGCCTGTGCACACAGGCATGGTTATAATGATCAATATTCAAAAGGAATCTGAGCATTCCACAGCTTTGCAAACTATCTGCAATGATAGTTTTGTTTGGACCTTGAATATGATTAATACCATATTAAAATGCATAAAATTACATCTATAAACAGCAAAACATGACAACATGACAAAGCATGTTTCATAAAAGAAGTAATAGTTATAATTTGGGAAAGTTCATTCAAATGCCATTACTCATAATCAAATTTGGGCACTAAACTAGGTTATTACAAAAATATTCCCAGGATCTTTTATGACCACAGATGGTCAGATCTGCGGTTAAGCCAAAAGAAAGTACCGCTAGTACACAATGCCCCCTAATACCCTGACTCAGAGGACAATGTGCCAATTCCTGACTCATTACCTCTATGTCTACATAACACAGTATTGTAATATCTTCCATAAAAATACTCACTATAGCCCAGAAAGAACCAAATTCTAACCCATATCAATAACCATTTTCTAACTAAGACAATAGTCATAGTTGGATATCAATAGCAAGGAGGCAAGAAGTTAGCATATTTGTATGTGTACATACTTTTAAATCTCATTGTTCCATAGAGGGAACTATGAGTAACTTTAGAAGCCTGTGTGTAAAAGTAAGCAGTCTAGCAAGGGCACCCAAGGCTGTAAGATTGCAGAGGCCCTGAAAGTACAGGAACTGGACAGTGTCAGAAAACCCTGGGCTGTCCATAGAAATGAACAAATACTGTTATAGAACTATGTAACACCCCACAGAGCTGCCCAAAATGATAGCATAGACATGTTGTCTTTAAAGTGTATTATAAAATTACAGTAAAGCAGTCAGTTGCCCTGGAACGGAAAATAGGGTATGTAGAACTGATCACTTGTGCACTTTATTGCTACATATGTAAGCATTGTCTCACTATTGGTAACGAGAGCTGTATCTCAGTATTCAGCCTAAGGTTTTGTGATTATCTTAGATAGGACTCGCTATCCACCCTGGAGGACTGGCTGTTTGATGTGGACACAACACACTGACTCCAAGCAACATGAATTATACTATAAAATTAAGGTCAATGACCTGGCTCAAGGACATCCCACTACTTTTAAAAACATTTTAGCTTTGCATTGAGTTGCACACAGTACAAACAGAAAATCAGATGAGCTCAGAATATAAAAATAGGTATGCTTAAACAAACTTCTGGTCCATCTTAGCGGAGAGTTTTCTCTCTAATAATAGACACCATGAGATAATGATAAAATCAAGCAAAGTGAAACAACTTTCTAAAACAAACAAGTATAACATACCTATCAGGGAAGTTTCTTTCTAAACCTCATCAATATGATGACAATTTTTGCTTGAAGCATGATGGGTTTTCTTTAAATCAAAAATCTTTATCACACAATTTTTCCATATTTCTATAAAGCATTTGTTTTCAGCGACATGTATGTGTGAAGTTGCACAAAATACTTAATCTGTATTTTAACTGTCTTATTCCTGCCTTTCCTATTTCAAGAAATGATGAACAGAGTCACATATTTATCTAACACTATCTCTATATATTTCATGATAACTTTTCATTTACTGCCATATAAATGATCTCAATCTTTTTAATATCTTCTTTGAAGTTTCTCTATGCCCCTTTCTCTACGCTTATATCTGTTTAGCTTTTCAAGAGAAAATAGAAACGACCATCATCATCATCACAGGGAGAGAAAATGCCAGACTGCATTACATTGCTGTTCAGATGCTCTGAAATCTTGTCACAGCAGTGAATGGTATCAGATGCTTTAGAAAAACTGTAAAATCTGATGGAAAATCATGAAAACACATGGGTTTGAGAAAGCTTCTCACTAACTGCTATAGTAAATGTTTGGCTTATTCATTGAAATGGATGGAAGTGCCAGATCAGGAGACAGTTTTACTATATGTAGAAAAACCTGCTTGTTACAAAAATTCCCAGAATTCATTGTCTCTGCCATGCATACTTTACTACATCTGGAGACCTCCATGGGTTATTTACTATACTTAAAAATTACATTCAGTATGATTTCAAATTCCAAGATATTCAGTATTTCCTTTGGGTTTTTTCTTTTGAGCAAAGACCAATAACATATTTAAAATAATCTTATAGCCTTCAGGTTACACACATATATAAACAGTCTAATCTTTTCAATCTTGTCTCTTTCTCTGTGTCATGCTTCTTCTTTTTTTTTTTTTTTT
>NDXB01004889.1:41375-68052 GCA_002631895.1 Agapornis roseicollis | reverse complement strand
CCCCCCCCCTTCATTGTCCTTATGGGAAAAAAAAAAAAAAAAACAAACATCTGAATGTCTGCTGTTTCAACTTAGGGCTGCTCCCTCTCCTTGAAGACTTCCCCACAGGTGCTGGGGACTG
This sequence comes from Agapornis roseicollis, assembly GCA_002631895.1. Classification (NCBI taxonomy): domain Eukaryota; kingdom Metazoa; phylum Chordata; class Aves; order Psittaciformes; family Psittacidae; genus Agapornis; species Agapornis roseicollis. The sequence continues at coordinate 67,931 of NDXB01004889.1, read as the reverse complement.
CTGGTAGGTCCTTTCAAAACTATTCAAGCTCCAAGCTGAACAAGCCCAACTCCTCCAGCCTCTCCTCACAGGGCAGGTACACTAGACCCTACCAGCTTGATGTTCTCAACCAAGCTTTCTCTGGTTTATCTACTTCTCTATGGTTTTTAGGCTCCCAATATCAGATTCAGTAATCCAGATGTGGTCAATCAAGTACTGAGCAGAGGGGGATAATGAATCCCTTCAAACTGTATGTCTGTCACTGTCCATATAGCCCAGGCTGCAAGTGCCACCTTTGCTACCCTGACTCAACTCTGGCTCATGTCCCATTCTCTGGCCATCAGGATGCTCAGGGCCTTTCCCACAGAGAAACAACCGAAACAACTCTTCATTTGCAAACTCTATGAAAGCAGCAGACAGCAAATGACAGTGCTCCACAGTGGACACTAGACAGCAGCGGGCACACATCTATGCTAGTTCAGCCACTGTGCAGCAAGCAGTTGAGCTGTGGTTGCCTGACCTCAGGAGTGAGCCCAAACACGCGTAATACTGGTAAACACACCTCAACCCACATGACCATGTTAGCATGACTTTTCTGTTAGTAGAAAGGCATAACTGCGTACACTTAATACATGAGAACACTTCATACCTTAGACCTTACTTAAAGACTTATTGTCAATTGTTACAGACCTGGAAGTAGAGCTGTGCAACATCAGCTTTGTTACTCTGCAAATGAGTATCATAAATAAATCAGGAATTACCCCCTCAAAAAAAATATCTTTGAAAACAGTTACTGCTTTTCCTCCTGACAGTTTCCTGTATAGACAACTGCCCACTGGTTAAAGTTCAATGTGTAAAGTTTACTCTAAACCAAACTATATGATCAGTTTCATAGAAGTGAAATACTTAACCCAAATCAAAAATTAAGTCCTCAGTGTCAAGCTATGTTGTTGATTTTATTTTTTTTTTAATTTCTTTTTTTTTGGTAGATTGTATCATCAACACAGGTTTGACTGAAAAGCAGTATAGCTTACTAACACTTGGGAAGGAGAATAAGCTGGATAAATCATATGAATGGATGCAAATAGCCAACTATCTCATTTTGATACCTATTAAGATAATTCACGTCAATGGTGAATGACATCATTTTGACACACAACATTTCTAAAAGTTTATTGCAGCGAGTATTCTTCAACATGAATGTAAGCTTAAAGAATGTTTCATGTCTCAGGTACATCCTGCTCTGTGTTTCTCATACCTTCTATCCACCAGGAGCATAGATGATAAGAGAATCTCTGGTTCTGTAGAACCCCTATAAAACCACTTCACATAATTCCAAGACCAAGGCCTGCACAGATGCAAGTCTGCCACAGATGCAAGTATATTTGGACTCAAAGCCTTTGAAACTTCTCTAATCATTGGGTATTGCACAATAAATCTCCATTGCAATATCAGGCCAGATTGTCTCAAAGGCACTAAATATATGTAGACAAATGTAGCAACGGAGCACAGTTATGTAGCTGCCTACATCCTAAATTCCATTTGTTGGAGCAAGAATTCCTTGGTTCATTAGGATGGTCACTAAACTTTCAGCTAAAGGAGACAAAGTCCCTTGAAAGAGCACATACCAAGTACATTTGCTGTACACTGGAGAATTCCTGAAACATCTTCAGTTTCTTCATTGCCGGAGCAGTCTGTATAGAAGCATCTGTTCGATATATTGTGAAAGTTCTTCTCTGCATCCCTGTAACTAGTGAAAAGAAAAAGTTAAAAAGTTATAGTATCTCCTTATACAAATGCAAGGTCAACAAATGTCTTTCAGAAGCAGTGGTAAAGGATAAATCTAGCTTCCTTTCTCTCCTCCTTCCCTTTCTCCCTTCCATTCTCTCCCTTCCATTCATGCGTTATCACACATAGATGACACTGCATTAGTAGCCTGGGTACTTCAAGCATTATACTAGAATCTGGAATATCACCTGTAATGTGAATGAATACATTAGAATAGAATGGTGCCAAAGGGCTGACATATGAGGGAAGGGCATTACACATCTCTCTCCTGTATATATCATTCTGACTGGGGTTTCGTGTGTAACAAAGTTGTACAGTAAACTCTAAACAAAATGTTTGTGAGGCAGTGGTGAGTATCTAATAAGAATAATAAATCCTTCACACCACATTAGATTAGCACTTTAAGTATAAAACTTAGCTTTCATCATGAATGAACTTCTGAAAAGTTCTCAGCAGAATTAAGGACTTCAAGCTGCAGCTCAACATGATATCAAGAATAAAGTTTGTGTTATAGCCTGCTTGAGACAAAGTTACAAAGAATCCCACCACTGATGAAAGGCACAGAGCAATGGTCCAATCAGCAAGAAAGCAGCTGCCACCTAAATTATTTTATTTGACTTGTTTTTGCTGTATTGTTTTTCCTTAATTCATCAGAAACAGAACAGAAGCTGAAACTATGTTTAGTTATCATTATCACCTGCTTTATGCAGATGATAATAAGGACAGAAGAGGGAACACAAGTGAAGAAAATATTACACCAGAGTGATAATGCACTAGGCAAAATATACAAATGATTTAGCTCATTACACAGAGAAAAGCCTGACTAATAAGTATTTTATTAACATTTTTGTTATCCTTTCATACTTTGTTTATACTTCCTAAATCATGAATAGCAGTTTTAAGGATTTGACTCTTCATCTGGTTAATGTCTGCATAATCTCAGCACCTGGGTTGCCAGCACCTGTAGAAAAGGACTAGAAAGGCTTCAGAGCTGAACAGCACCTCCAACAGGGAAAATGGTACTCCACAGGGAGTAATGTATATTGGGAGGAGTGAGCTCATATTAGACACGGAAAACCCAGTGGTAAGAGCTGGTGCACTCTGCAGTGAGCTGCATTGTCTGCTGTCCTGGGTTCAGCAGTTGCAGTCAGCTTTTCTTCTCTTTAGTAGCTGGTGTTTTGATTTAACGCAGGAACAAGGCTGATAAGGCCGATGTTTTTGGTTGTTGCTGAGCGATGTTTGCCCTGACCAAGGACTTTGTGAGCCTCATGCTCTGCCGGGGAGGAGGGGAAGCCAGGAGGAAGGAGGGACAGGACTGTACTGACAGGACCAAACTGACCAAAGAGATATTCCATACCATAGCACGTCATGCCCAGGGTGTAATTGGGGTGATCCGGAAGGCCTAGTTCTCTTGGGGTGGTTGGGAGAGGTGGTCGGTCAGCACTCGGTTGGTGGGGTGTCGTGAGTTATCTGTTGTGGTTGATGGGATGCTGTATTCTTTTCCTTTATCATTATTATTATTGGTGGTAGCAGCAGTGATTTGTGTTATACCTTAGTTACTAAACTGTTCTTATCTCCACCTGTGGAAGTTGCATTCTTCTGATTCTCCCCCCATCTGTCTGGAAGCAGGGGAGGGCAAGAAAGGGGGGTTGAGTGAGTGAACGAGCTGCGTGGTTGGTTGGGTTTAAACCACAACATCTGCTCTGCTTTCCAAGTCCCCAGTGGTGCCAGACCACATACCTGACACACTGCTCAAACTGGTCCAGAGCCCAGAGTCATGGCCCAACCCCACCACCATGCCATGAGGCATAGTCTTTTCAGTGTCACCGACTCTGTGAATGACACCACATCCACTCCTCTCCTCTGATCTGGAGCTTCAACAAGGCTCAGTGCTGTGTCCTGCACTCAGGTCAGAACAATTGACTATGCAATGCTACAGGCTTGAGTGGATGAAAAGCTGCCCAGAGGAAAAAGACCTGGGGGTGTTGGTCAACAGCTGGAAGAACATGAGCCAACTTGTGCCCAAGTGAAGGCCAACAGCATCCTCACCACACCTCAAATCCTGTGTTCAGTTTCGGGACCCTCACTACAAGAAAGACCTTGAGGTGCTGGAGGGGGTCCAGAGAAGGGAACTGAAGCTGGTGAAGGGTCTGGAGAACAAATGTCATGAGGAGAACCTGAGCTTTCTACAACTACCTGGAAGCAGGCTGTAGCAAGGTGGGGTCAGTCTCTTCTCCCAAGTAACAAGCGATAGGATGAGAGGAAACATCCTCAAGTTGCACCAGGGAAAATTTAGATCAGATATTAGGAAAAATTTCTTCCCTGAAAGGGTTGCCAAGCACTGTAACAGGCTTCCCAGGGAAGTGGTTGAGTCACTATCCCTGGAGGTATTCAAAAGATGTGTAGATGTGTCACTTTGGGACACGGTTTAGTGGTGTACTTGGCAGTACTGGATTAACAATTGGAATCAATAATCTCAAAGATATTTTCCAGCTAAAAAATCCAATGATTCCATGATTCTATGGTTATATATAGACCAGGACAGATCTGATGAACACTTAACGTGTTACCAGGTGTCAGTGCCCATCTGCTGGCAGAGTGGTTGCAGAGGCCACTGTGAGGAAACCCATGGGCTGCCTCGTGCTTAGGACAGCCAGTGCCAGCCACTGCCTCTGGGGAAATGAAGACAGGGCAAAACACTTCATGGAGGTGTGAGGTGTGAAATAAACATCCCTGCAGACACCCATGTCAGTGCAGAAGGAGAGGAGGAGGTGCACCGGGTGCTGGAACAGAGATTCCTCTGCAGCCTATGGTGTACCCCATGGTGAAGTAGGCTGTGCCCTGGAGCACATAGAGATCCACGGTGCAGCAGGGGGATGTGCCCTGAAGGAAGCTATATCTTTTGATAAGACTGTGTTGGAGCAGGGGAACAGCAGTTTTGTCTCTAGGTTGGAAAGGCATCAATTTGATAGGTGGGGCACTCGGTGGAAAAAGAACTAGTTGGATGGCCACACACAAAGAGTTGTGGTCAATGGCTCAGTGTCCGGATGGAGGGCAGTGACGAGTGGTGTCCCTCAGGGATCGGTGTTGGGATTGGTCTTGTTTAACATCTTTGTCACTGACATGGACAGTGGGATTGAGTGCAGCCTCAGCAAGTTTGCCGATGACACCAAGCTGTGTGGTTGGGTGGATACGCTGGAGGGAAGGAATGCCATCCAGAGGGACCTTGACACGCTTGTGAGGTGGGCTGATGCCAACCTCATGAAGTTTAACCATGCCAAGTGCAAGGTCCTGCACCTGGGTCAGAGCAATCCCAGGCACAGCTACAGGTTGGGCAGAGAAGAGATTCAGAGCAGCCCTAAGGAGAAGGACTTGGAGGTGGTGGTCAATGAGAGCATGAACATGAGCCAACTGCAGTGTGCGCTTGCAGCCCAGAAAGCAACCGTATCCTGGGCTGCATCAAAAGGAGTGTGACCAGCAGGTCAAAGGAGGTGATCCTGCCCTTCTACTCTGCTCTCGTGAGACCTCACCTGCAGTATTGTGAGCAGTTCTGGTGTCCTCAACATAAAAAGGACATGGAGCTGTTGGAACAAGTCCAGAGAAGGGCCACAAGGATGATCAGGGGACTGGACCTTCTCCCATACACAGACAGGCTGAGAGAATTGGGGCTGTTCAGCCTGGAGAAGAGAAGGCTGCTTGGAGACCTCATAGCAGCCTTCTAGTATCTGAAAGAGGCTTATAAGCATGCTGGAGCAGGACTTTTCATTAGGGACTGTAGTGATAGGACAAGGGGTAATGGGTTCAAACCTAAACAGGGGAAGTTTAGATTAGATATAAGGAAGTTCTTTACAGTGAGCATTGTGAAGCACCAGAATAGATTGCCCAAAGTTGTAAATGCCCCATCCCTGGCAGTGTTCAAGGCCAGGTTGGACAGAGCCTTGGCTGACATGGTTTAGTGTGAGGTGTCCCTGCCCTTGGCAGGGGGATGGAACTAGATGATCTTAAGGTCCTTTCCAATCTGAACTATTCTATTCTATTCTATAACAGCATGAAGAGGTTGGAGCTGCAGAGAGTTCTTATGGACTGACCACAAGCCCCATCCCCCTGCACCACTCAGGGCAGGAGTCAGGAGTAATATTATATCAACCCAAAAGCTTTTTTCATCTTATTATATAGGACATCCACTAGAGACAGATACTACTTTAACCAACTCATACTGATGTTCACAAAACTTAGTCAGTATACTGTAAATCACAGAAATTCCAGGTTTTCAGTGCTCCTGGTTTTGTCCATTTAAAAAAGTACATCTAAGCCACGTGTGGCCATAAAGCCGCATTGTTATTGCACACATGCTTCCCTCAAGGCACTGCGTCATCCTCTGAAGTGTCCTAATGTGACACTTCAAGCAACTTTTTCAGCAACTGAAAAAATTAGCAGCCAGAAGGCTTCTCCTCCTGCCTTCTCCCATCACAGCTACCTGCCAAGACTGGCTCCCTCACTGCCCCCAGGTGCCCCAGACTGCTAATGTTGCAGATATCACCTCCAAACTAGGGCTCCCTGAGAATTTTAACCAAGTATTGAGAAACCAGAAAGGACAACTCCCTCCGGTGCACTGAGATCTGAAACTGTTTCATGAATGCTAAAAAGACCCTCATTGTAGCTTGAAAATAAACCAAAAACTTTACATCTGTGTAATTAAATTCAGAGGACAGCATTCTCCATTTGTCATATGGCACAGACATTGAATGGCTGCAGACAGCCATCCATTCTATTCTGTCTGTTAGGAAAAGCAAGTTATCTTTGACGGTAAAATATCATGCAGGTAAGGAAAAGGTTGAAAGGCAATTATTTTAATCTGTAAGGGAATTGCTTAGGTTCTCATGCTGATAATTGCTATTACCTTCTTATTCCTCAGTCATCTATTCATTTTCTAAATGAACTCTTAGGAGGTGGCTTTAAGCCCTGCTTCTGCAAAAACCTGGAAGTACATAACAGTGTATGTGTGTGACAACCACTGATGCAGGAAAGATTTGGATCCTAAAGTCACAGAATAAACAACATTCTCAGCCAGCTCTGTGAAAAGCAAGTTGGTATAGATCTTATGCTTTTACAAAAAAGATTCCCTATTTTCTTCATATAGGAAACATTGAGTTCTGGTGCTCTGAGAATTTAAAAGTAGAAAGCTTGGCACGCAAGGCTGTGACTTGGGAAGTACAGAACAAAAGATTACCACACACCTTTCATTACATCACATTAACACTTACCCAATAACTTGATGCTCAAAATACTGCAGTGTCCTTTGAAGAGTTTGCCGAATGGTCTGGGGCTATGGAAGAATAGTACAAATTGTAAGATTAGGGAAGTATAGTACAGTTTAATTAACAGATATTTTAGCATACTATTTTTCTACAGTTTTACTCCTCTTCCATCTTCTACCTGCCAGAGGCCCACCACAATGATATTAATTTTCAAATGAAGTACTTTTAATTCCTTGTTTGTTACTTCACCATTTAAATAGAATGAATTTTGCAATGTGACATAATTAATAGTGCTTACAAGACTAGTTGTGCATAACAAAGGAGCTGCTTCACTATTAACTCTCAAAACCAATCACTTGCCAATTATCGCAGTTATTAAAAATAATTATTTTTAAATAGTCTTCAAGAAAATGCTATCATTTTGTGATGAAATTATCACCAGGAAAAGGCATTTGGTTTTTAAACTTTGTATGCTCTCTAGGGCATTTTTTACTAAAGAATATGTCATGGTTTAACCCCAGCCAGCAACTAAGTACCATGCAGCGATGCACTCAGTCCCCATACCCCTTCATGGGATGGGGAGGAGAATCAGAAAAAGGTAAAACCCATGGGTTGAGATCAGAACAGTTTCACAAATTAAATGAAATATTATTATAATTAATATTAAAACAAAGATAACAAAACCAGAGAGGAATAAACCCCAATAAGCACAAGTGATGCACAGCAACCGCAATTGCTCACCACCTGCTGACTGATACCCAGCCTGACCCAAGCAGTGATCTGGCTTTTCCAGGTGACTCCCCAGTATACTGGGCGTGACAAGCTATGGTATGGAATACCCCTTTGGTTAGTTTGGGTCAGGTGCCCTGTCTCTGTTCCCTCTTGGCTTTCTGTGCCCCGCCTCATTGGCAGAGCGTGAGACTGAAAAGTCTTTGATCCAGGTAAGCATTATTTAGCACCAACCAAATCAAACAAACTCAGACTAAAGCAGAAACATAACACTGTACCAGCTACGAGGAAGAAAATTAACTCTATCCCAGCCAAAACCAGGACAGAATACTATAAAGATGTGATTAATTTTGGCTTACATTCCTGACAAGCTGTGACTCTCCAGTAATATTTTGGGGTTATTTTATTTTATTTTATTTTATTTATATCCCTTAGTACTACTGTAGAAGCTACACTTATTATTTTGAATTAATGCATGTGAGATTTCTGGGTAAATAAAGCAAATGTGAAATCCATATAATTCTATTTTGAATTTTCCAAGTCACTTATGGCAAAAACATCATTCTTTCAAAAAGACTAGTTTGTACAATATCTGAGGTTTCTCACATGTCCATTTTGTTCTGATGCCAGAGGTTAGTCCAAGGTACACAACTGGGATTCATAAGCCTTCCTTTTGTATCAAAGGCCCACAGGAATATTTTGATCAGGCCTGCAGCAGCAGACACTCAAATTTTAGAGATATTTGGTACTTCCCTGCATTTTGGAAAGGACATCTAATTGTTTTGGAAAGTAATATCCAAAATGTCCCCAAAATAAACTAGAGGAATTTCATTCTAAAATTGCCATCATCTTTGAGAGTCTCAGATTTTGCTTACTGCTATACAAATTCTGTATAGAACTGCATAGTTCAGGAGGTGAGCTTTCTACCTACTCTTGCTTCTGAGTTTGCAGGAGGAGATACCTGTTTTGATGACAGCAGGAATGAAGAAGTGTACAGTAGGCTGCACTAGGTTTGTGCAATAGTAAAAATTTCTTTTTAATACCAAATTATAAGAACATGTCTCTCCTTTTGAATTCAAATATGCAGAAAGGCATGCATTTAACAAGTGCATGAGTGGACTCATAGAAAAATTTTAGGCCCTTTTTAGCATGGCCTGTAGTGACAGGACAAGGGTAATGGTTCTAAACTAAAAGAAAGTAGATTTAGACTAGATATAAGAAGGGAATTTTTCCCAATGAGGGTACTGAGGCACTGGCACAGGTTGCCCAGAGAAAGTTGTGGCTGCCCCATCCCTGGCAGTGTTCAAGGCCAGGTTGGAGGGGGCTTTGAGCAACCTGCTCTCATCGAAGATGTCCCTGCCTGTGCAAGGGCCTAGAACTAGATGAACTTTAAAGGTCCCTTCCAACCTAAACCATTTTATAACAAAAATATAAGAAAGAGTTACTGGGGTTTTTTTCCAATTCTGTATCAGATAAATAGCTTTCTTCCCTGTGGGAGCTAAGTTTCATGTGCTAAAAGGCATTGAAAGTTACACGTTCTCTTGAAAAACACAGTGGAAACACCATATGACTGAAACCATCATGTCTATCCCCCTTCTCAGTGACTCAGCGGGTGTTGAAGTCCTTAGGCCTGATGAGCTACTAGAAGAGATTCAGCAGCTTTCCTGTTCTCAGCAGGCAGAAAAATCCAGTCTTTACATATAGAAAAGATGCCTTTTCCCTCACTAGCAATGAAGAAAATCCAAATGGCATTAAGCAAAGAGGTCCATGAAGCTGCCATCTCCAATCTCCATACAATATTTTCCTCAGCCCCACTCTCTACACACAGGACATTAGCACTCCACCAGCAACTCCTCTGACATGAAATAAGTAATGGGAGAAATGTTCGATTGTTAAATTAAATCTCCCTTCTGGCTTGCCCTTTACAGCATGAGTATGGAAGGCAGCAATGCCTGCTACCACAGCAGAGAGTAAATAAATAGCTTTTTATCTTCTCAGGAAGTTTTGGAGCTTACAATACCTGAGAAATCCTCCAAGGACTGTCTTTGCCTGACACACAGATGCTGCACTCCTTACCCAGGGAATAATCACTTTGATTACCTCCAGATTTGACCATACAAGCAACCCAAGCCCTGAGCTTACATCATCAGTAGAGCTCCCTTCTGCAGTGCTGAATGAAAGCATAAAAAATACTCTATGTAAACTCTCTTCTGAAAGCTAAATCAGCTGCCGAGCTGTTTTGAGACAATTTTACCCCATGAACTCATACCCCTTTTCACTGCCACCTCCTATCAAATCAGACAAAAAGTATGATTTATGATTAAAACCCTGGTCATAAACAGAGGTCTACACAATGTGTACACAGCCAGTATGAAAACTGACCTGAGGAGTCACAAAGCCTTTCTTCACTTCTGACAAGAATTATGACGGGATGTCACTGTACGCTGTTCAAAAGCCACTGCACTCACCTTCTCAGTTTGCTGTATTTCATCTGTGGTGAATGCCATTCTGCTGTAGATGTAATTCTGTAACTATGGCCATGACTAACCAAAACCAAGATAAGAGATATGACACCTGCTCATAGCTGCATAGAAGGGTAGTTTGCTGTACTACTTCTCCCATTACTGACTATGCATTGCCCATGAAAGAGAAGGTGAGCAGGAAAATATTTTCACCTCTTTTCTTCATCCAGGGGCAAGACTAGATGGAGGAAAACAGCTAAACCTTTCCCTAGTGGCATGAAATACATAACCTTTCCAAGAAAAATAATTCTGCTGTTCAGGGAGCTAAAAGATAGCTTACAATAACCTTCCCCACTGCTATATAAGTCTGTGCCACACAGGTACCCAGTGGCACTTATTTACTGGAGAGGTTTTAAAGCTTCGTGACCACTTAAAATGAAAGACTTAATATAAATATAAATATAAAATAGCAACTGTTGCTTAAACCAGTAAATGTTACCAATTCATTTTAATTACAATGATTTACTAACATTTGGTATGCATTACAAAAGGAATAGTCACATCAGCTCAGTATTTCTAAGGGCAAATCAAATTGAGACATGCCAGTATTGCTATTGTTAACTGCAAAGTAATCCAAGAATTGTTACATCAAATCATATCCAAACTCCATCTGCAATGATGATATACAAGGTAGAAGAGAACACTGGAGATATTCAGACTGATCTCTTGCATGGCAGAGGCCACAGGACTTCCCTGAATTAATTCAGAAGGCAGACATTATGCCATGACTAACCCTAATGTGTCATAATAAATAGTAACACATCACCAACTCAATGCAACATACAGGTTTGATAGAAATTCTGGAGGTCTTTCCTGCTCGATGTAATTTTGCACCCCTGTGAAAAGTCTGGCTCCATCTTCTCTACACACCCTGATTAGGTGGGTGTAGATTACATTAAGATACCCCCAAAACTGTATTTTCTTAAAAGCTGAACAGACACAGCATCCCCAGCCTCTCCTCAGATGTCAGGTGCTCCATCCCCTGACCATCCTGGTTGTCTCCTGCTGGGACATATGCAGAGGCAACTAGTTGCTAATTCAACCTTGTGACTCTGATGACCACCTTTTGAGCCATCAAGTCTAGTCAATATTCTACACACTTATCACCCCCTCAAGTAGGCCATATCTCACCACTCTGGCTCTAATGACACTATGGGAGACCATGACAGACTTTTCTAGAGTCAGGGTAGACAACATCCCTCCATCCACCAAGCCACTTACCTCAAGGTCTCCCCTGGCTGTATCACTGGTGCCCATAATGCAGGAGCAGCAGGGGTCATAGTCCAAGAGACAAACAAGCTTTGGCAGCTTCTTTGCAACGCAATATCCGAGCTCTTGGCAAGCAACAAACCTCCTGAGGCAGCAAGTCAGGCTGGTGAATGAGTGCCTCTGTCTCTTAAGGAGAAAGCTTCTGATAACTACCACCCTCTTTTTCTTGAAGCCTTTAAGGGTTGAGGCTTAGATGGCTCTGATGCCTCATCACAAGGGAGGTCACTTCTCCCACCTATTTCCAGGGAAGTGCCAATGGTGTACCACTGGTGGAAAAGGGGCCTTAGTTGTGTTGTCAGAAGTAACAAACTTCCAGCCTTCTCCATCTCAGAAGTTTACACCCCTCACCCTCAAGGGTTATCTCTATTTTTCCCTCTTTCCTTTCAACATGGGGCTCAGGTTCTTGGTTCTGAAAGGCCTCTGGAAAGACCTGTCCACCCTCCCTGATGTGTACAGCCTGCTCACCATCTACTACAGCTCTTCCATGTGGCACCTTAATGCTGTAATCAGAGCATGCTGCTGTTGCATACCAGCAGGCAGAATCCCTGATCATTGCAGCCCTGCCATGGCAGTGACTGTTATTGCACCAGCCACTGCTGTTTGCAGGATGCACTCATGGAGAAATCTGCCCTTCTTGTTAGATCTCACTCTGTTCTCCAGTAGTGCAAAACTGGTTTCAAGACCTGAAGCTAGAGGAATAATAGCTCTTCAAAAGCACTTTTATGACTAATTGGAGAAATCTTTATGAAGATACTTGTCTAGATGAACATAAAATACTGCTTTCTTTCTTTTTTTTTTTTCCATACAACTTCCTTTGAAAACAGATTCCAGTTTAAACACTGTGTACAATTTGGGGGGGGTTGGCGGGTTTGGTTTGTTGGGTTCTTTTTAGTTTAATTTTCCCTTCTTTTAACTTCATTGCTGCCAGTTTTAGAGACAAAGGGAAGGGGACTTCCACTTTAATTGCGTCCTTTGTTATAAATGCCTTTCCTAAGGCAATCAAAAGTAAGCTTTCCAATCTTCTCAGAAGACAGATTTAAGCCTATTTCCTAGCCATTCTCTGTTGCCTCTGAAATGTCTTTCATTTGATTGCAACACCTTCAGAAATAAATGGTAGGTCTCATCTGTCTAACTGTAGGCACCCAAAGTGATTCATTTCATCCTAGGGTTGGTATCTAATATATGTCTGAGGATTCAGGCTTTAGAAATACCAGTTTCTTTCTTTTGTCTAGAAAATATGTTGAGTGATTGCTTTAGACTTTAAATGTTTAAATAAAAACGGACAGAACCCATCCAGAGGTGGCAGACCCACACACAGTGTCCTAGATAACTCAGTGTAAATTTACATATATGCAGTTTCAAATTTTCCATCCCATTCCTTCTGCATCCTAAGATAACTAAATAGAATTAGAAAACAAAGGGGCTGTACAGAAAGGACTGTACAGAAAGGACTGTACAGAACAGAGAGCAGCCAGGTACACAGACCACTTCTCCTTAACCCTAACAAGGCTTCAAAGACCTTCAAGGAAAGCTAAGTGGCTCCTGGCTGAGCCTCAGAAGTGCTTCAGCAGTCAGGCTCACGAAAAATCGAATGCTTAAAATGTTAAACGTGGAAGTCGAAGCACTGAAGAGCGTAATAGGCTCAGCAAGAAACCACTTTGCTTCTGTCACAATTTCTTTGCGGAAGTCCATTGGGTCAGGGGGCTCCTCCAGACTCTTGTGCCCTGGGGAGCAGCAAAGTCATTCCTAGAAGAACCCAAACTTCTGCATATGGCAGACGCACATTATCACAGACCTCAGCCAAATCAGCACTTCGATGCTGAAAGTTTTACATGCTTCAAATCTGTAGTGTTCAATCACTAACTCGGCAGATGTGCAAGACTTTAATTGCCAGCTTCACTGCTGGTGATCCTTCACTAATGAGAAACGTTTCTTTTTTCATATTGCAGAACCAATTTTAGTCAAGTCTTTCTGCACAGGTGATTTCAGATCTCTAAGCACACATGAGTAGGTGTGCACCTGGCTCATCCAGAAGAGATAACTGGCAAAAATAGTAATTTTCACATCCAGTCTGGGGTTTTTAGTATTTACTCCATGATCATGAAAGCAGTGGAAAACTGATCTTCCCCTGTCCTTCTGGTCACCAAAATAATGGTGTTAATGGCTGTAAACAAAGGCTCCATCTGAGGCAAACAGTTATCACATTCCCAAATGCCAGGAGTGGAGAGATAAGCACTGAAATTGATATAACTAGGAAAAAGAACTAAAAAGAAAAGAAGGCTCCTTTGGCATCAGAGAATTTTCTGATGATGAAGAAAGAAAGAAGGCTTCCTAGCAAGTCCTTGCAGATCCTGCACAGCCAGGATCCCTCCCTGTCCCCATCCCAATAGCTGAAGAATGGTATGAAAAGGCACAGACATAAATCAGAAATGCAGAAGCAGGCCCCCAACATAATAAAATGAAAATTACAAAAAAACTAAAAAAAAAACTCTTTTGGGGTTTAATAGTGCCTTAGATAATATCAGGAAAAGAAATATTTTTACTCTCTAGTTTCTTAACCTTTAGGGTGCAGTCCTTTTTTTCCCTGTAACTGTATAAGCTAAAAATGTATTTTTCTTCATATAAACCAGCTTCCTGATTTCAGAAGTTTGTGCTTTAGATAAAAGCACCAACTGCTTGCAGACCATGACTAATGCCAGATTTCGGTGAGATGCAGAAGACACAGAATCCCCAGGAGGGGACTGTTTGGTGATCCAGAGCAGGACGACTGACAGCTGTAGGCAAAACAGGCTGCCCTGAAACAGCTCACAATGATCCAGACAGGTTCAGGCAAGGGTTTAGCACCTGAGCTCAGCACCACCTAAACCTGAAACCATTTTGCTCCTTAAAGTAAACTGGGGTACTCCTCAGAGTATATACTTGTACACATCACAGAAAATGCCTTAATATATTAAATAGCATTAAAACTAAGAATTTTATCCCATATTATTTTATGGCTAGAACAATGCAAACACTTTGAATAAATAAGGCATAACTAAATAATAATTAGAAATTATTAATTAGAATAATAATATAATTATAAATAATAATTAGAAATTAACACATGCATCCCCTGCTGCCTTTCAATGAAAAGAATCAGACATTATGGATGGAAACTGACTATTACATCATCTAATCTAATTCATTGACAGCGAAGGACAAATATCTCAGGGTGCTATCCATTATAATACTGGCTGAGATCACTTTGTTCATCTTTGAATTTCACCATGTCTAAAATGGATAGAAGATCTTGTCCATGCTGCAGAAAGAATCTATTCAGTATGTGAGAATATAATAGATGATCTATTGCTAATGCTACCTGTTCATGTTTTGATGCAACTCACATCTACTACATAAAATCATCAGTGCTACTCTAGCAGACAGATAGGAAATGAAAAGCTTTACACATCAGTCTTTCTCAAGGAATTTATTCTTCTGGGATAGAAAATAACCAATTTTCTCAGTCTGACTGAACCTAATTTCATATGCAGAGCTGCAAAGTTGCTTATCCCTTGAGACCTATAGACAAACCACACATTTTTTAATCTTCATTTTGAAACTTACAGTTTGAGAGTTAGCAAGCAGACATGTCTAGAAAGAATTTGGATATCAGATGGAACAATTTTGTTTACTCAAAGCATTTTATAACAGCTTTTAACATTAGCACAAGAGGTAGAAGGAAAGAGAGGTATTTCCTCTGTGTTAACATTACAGTTTTCTCAGGAGTATACTGGACCGCTGCAAAGTGGAAACTGTCTTTGCTCAAGCAGCTGCAAATGAAGGACATTCACCCTCACAGTGATGTAGCCATAACTGCATGCTGCTATTAGGGCATATACTGATGACTGTAACATTCCCTCCTACTTTACAAAATCTTTCTCTACTATTTGTTCTAAATACTAAATGTCAAATAAACTCACCCTAAATAAAATTTCATTAGAATAAATACAATGGCTGCAGACTGTTGGGTACAGCTTAACTCATTTGTATCATACTTCATTTGCTGAGGTTAAATGAGATGTCAAACTACCAAACAAGACAAACAAACAAAGCCCACCATGGTGCTCATATTGATAACATTTTCCAGAATGTTCCTCTTTAAGACACCTTAAACAGCTCTGTTCCGAGGTATGAAGTAGCAGATTGACTGGCTGTGGACTGCTTGTTGATCTTGTGTATAAATGATTTTTCTCTCCGTTAAGTTGAAAGATACTCAGCAAAAGTCTGATTTTATTATACTTTATCAGCAAGATAGCCAGAAGTTATTCTTACAATAGTAGAACAGAGATATACCTGATGGGTTGATGTGAGTCATAAGGAACTCAAAATACTTGTGCAAAATGTTTTCAAAATCTCATGTAAAATCGATTTGTTACTTCTCCTGCTAGTGGCAACAATTTGTTATCACTACTAAAAAGAGTAGTTATCCCTCAAGAGTAAGTGGCAGAGGTTTATGATAAGAGCCAAATTCAATTTGAACTGCTATATTGCAACTTCTCTGCCAAAACCGCACCAGTGCTCACTGGAGAATTCACTTGCAATTAAACAATTTAAGGTTACAGCAGTCCTGTGACATAAATAATAGCCTACACACTAACAGAAACGACTGTCTTCAGGTTCGTTTTCCTTCCAATGTCAGGAAAAAGGTTGTATTTAATAAGACAGTTTTTAAATTCAAACTATTTGGTGGCTGCCAGTAGCAGCTTCATAAATTAAATAGGGGAAAAAAATTTTCTTACTTTAATTTGTCTCCAACTGGGCCTCTAAAAAATAGCAGGAATAATTCTGAATGAACAGAAAAGTATATTAGAAGTGATTTTCACTTAATGTTTCTAGTTCAAGTGATGAGCTACATAGGCCATTCAGAAAATCAAATGGAAATGTAAGTCAGTTTAATGCTGTGTGATGTTGTAATTCTCTTTCCAGAATGATCAGCACAGCACTCGGGGGGATGCAGTCTCCTCTGAATGCATGCCCGCTCACTCGCAGCTCCTTCAGGGTAATCTATGCCCCTTAGATGGGAACAGAGTATTTGACTGTTCAAATAAGTGATTTTTTTTTTCTTTTTTCCCTAATTTTGATTCTATTTTCAGCCTGGTATTGGATACAAGTCAAGATAGAACTGGAGCAAATGTGAAAATTGCTGCAAGACACTAAAGAATAAAACTGTGGCCATCGATGCCAGGATATCATTCCTGTACAGTGGAGCTCTTAAAGGCAGAAAAAAAGTATGCTGGTAATGAACAGCATATACTGTCATCATCTTTAGTTATAAATAATCAAAATTTCTATCACTGTGGGTGTAAAACTCATCCTTTAAAGTGGAACACAACAACAAAGCTGGAATTAAAACAAAAATTTATCATTAAATTTGTTTGTGATGCACATATAATTATTTTAGTATTTATCTCCAAAAACACTAAACCCAGCCCAGTGAGAAGAACACCTGTTGTTTTGACAGCAGCAGGATCTAGCTCCAGATTTATTTGATTGAGAACATAACCAAGGACTCTTCGATGGCCTTTCAGATGAAGGAGGATAGAAGGGACATCTGTGCCCAATCAGGAACATGATTTAGGAACATGTGAGAGTGGATAGGAGCTGCCTATGCACTTACAGGCTCAGCTTTGTGGGAACATCCCAGGGATGAAAAGCTGTGAGAAGGAAGAGACAGACATGGGCAATAAGCATGGAGCATCATTGTCTGTGATCTTGTGAGCTAAAGGAGTCACAAGAGCTGAGTGTGTGCAATGCCGGCATTATGGCACTGAGTAACTAAGTTGGTGCCACAAAACATCATCTTCACACTCAGGTCCCAAGCACACCATGGCTTGGCACAGTGTCCTTGACCCTTTGGATAGCAGCTGTGAGACCCTTAACCCTCCTGCTACCAGTGCTCCTGCTTATTCAGCAAAATGGTACTTCAGGGGTCAACAGGGCAGCAGCTCAATGTGATGTTCAGCATACACATAGTTTGTTGAATGTGGCTGTGACCAAGAGTTGCCTCTCTTCTTTCACCACAGCTGCTCTGCCTCCCAGCCCAGCACACCCTGCTTCCCTGACCTTCCCCAGCACAGGAGTATACATGTGGAGATCTGCTCACCCTCCTCATCACCACATGCTTTTCTGCAAAATATGGGACTGTTTTGGTGGGAGTTGAGCCCTATAGGAACTAGCCTTCTAGTTCTGATTGTTAAAAGAGAGAAGGTTTGGGCTAAGCAAGCTCCAGATGAGCAGTGTCCAACCTTCAATCATCCAGGCACATCAGGGAACATTTACAAATCCACAGGAACATAAAATGACCCTGTGCTGATTGAGGATCAGGGCCCGACATCCTCTAATATAACAACTGCAGGAAAAATCTCTGAAGAGGTATTTAAGAGAAAAGTTGGAAAATTATGTGTGCTGGAAAGTGCTAGAAGCTGTTCTCTGCTGGTAAGCAGAAGGGGTTGGATTCAGTGCTGCAACACAGCAAGGTTCACTTTTCAGGTTTTTTTCCACAGTTCCAGAAAAAGTAATATTTGTGCAAAATACTCACAAAATGCAGTAACTTCTTTTCACTGTTTTAGTACAAGACACCTCAAACACTGCATTACTGCATATTACTCTACAGAATTACTTTCCATTGACAATTAGTACAGTTGTACTAACTCATGAATGCATCGTGCTGAAGATATTAATATTTCCATACACATTATGTGCACTACCACTCATAAGGCCTAGCCTGCTTGCACAGCTTTCTTGCCATTCTGCCCCATGGACACCTCTCTTGCTCAGTTCCTTCATGCTTTGGGTGGTCCTTCTGCTCAGTTCACAGCTCCCCACATCCCTAGAGCCCAGAGATCTCTCTGTATGCCATGGTAGTGTTAAAAACACACACAGAAATTTTCCTTGGTGAAAACACACAAAAAGTATTTTCCTCAGTATTTCAATCCTAGCTGTTACTGAAGGAAAGCACAAAACTAAGACTAAAGAGCCTGTAGCATCCTTCAACTTTGAAAGTGTTCAGCACTGGGGTGGGGACAAACTGCTGCTGCATTCCTGCTGGAAAGGAAAACATCAAGGCATTGCAGGCAATAGAGGTAGTATATATATTGACACACACTCCTACATACATATATGCATGTTTATATAGTTACTGGAGACCCATATCTGTAGCATCATAGAATGAAGATAAAATTAGAGGCTTTTTATTCAGAAGGAGCATTTCAATGCAACCTTCAGGCTTGCTTTTCAATTTTACAAATAATGGAAATGAGTCCCATTTGACATTAATTTTATAGGCAAAGTATTTTTTTTTTACTTCTGATTAAAGTTATTTCTGATTTGTATTAGCAGATATGCAAAAAATATCAAAGCACTAGACATACGGTAACTTGTTGCAAGAAGGCATCTATTCTGTATCACAGAACAGCTTCTTAGTAAAAAAAGGATGCACCAAAATAACAATGCACCTGAGCAGTGATTTCTCAGAGAGAAAAATGAAAAGACAGCAGACTGATTCTCTTTGTATACCAGTACTGTGACAACATGACTTTTAGACTTATTCAAATTAATTTATGCCAAAATGTGTAAGATGAGAGTGAAACACCAGTTACGACACCAAGATAAAAAGGGGAATTTTAAGTAATATGTATCACATTAAAATTTAAAAAGAACACAGTTGTTCAGCAATAAGGATTGCTATAATTAGCTCCCAAGGAAACCATGGAAGCTGTTGTTTGGGATATCAAAACCAGGCTGGATGAAATTTTTCATTCTTAAATGAAATTCCTCTGAGAGCAGGGAAGAAAGAGGACTGTAAGATCTACCAAAGTTTTCCTTGTCGTTTAATTCAAAGAGCCTGCTTACTTTGAAAACACATTCAACAACCTATCAAAGCTGGAAAACTGCAACTTAATACAGGTGGTAACAGTCAAAGCTGAGAAAATACAAATACTGAGGTTATCTAAAAATACTGCACTGAGCTACTTCAGAATAATTCTAATATTTTGGGTAACACATGCTCTAATTATACTGTTGCATTATAAAATTAAATAGCTTCTTTTTTTTTCTTTTGTACTGAAACAAGATGGGTCACCTGAGATATCATCTATTAATACTAGCATTACAAGACCAGATTCCCAATGGGGAGGAAAAAAAACAATGGGAAAGAAAAGTCCTCACTAAAGCTGGACGACCATTACCTGTGTAATGCTCTGCTAACTTCTCCCATTAAACAGCTTGTCTACTCCCACCCAAACAGGTCAAGAAACACCCCAAAAAAGAGTGCCTTAAAACCAAAGCAAAATGACAGCTGACAGTGAGGAGATTCATAATTTCCAAAGCTGCACAACACCAGGCAAAAAGATGTTCCAATGCCACAATAGCAACTGTTTTACAGATCAAGACTACTTGTTGCCATTAATATTTTATACCTAAATACATCAAAATATCTCAGAGACCAAAGAAACTTTCAGGTGCAGCTGAAACTTTATGGGGAAAATGTAGTGACGGTCACAGAGGCATTTACACAAGTGTAGCACAATCATAACGGAAAGGCTGGAGAAGGACCTCCTAGTTTACATCAATCTACCAGAACTCCTGGGCCACTCATTTCAGTCAGAGAGTGACACAAGCGTACATTACGGGTCTTACCCAAATTCACTTTTTACAGCATACATAGTGCTTCACTGATTCTCAAATACAGGCGTAACTACCCAGATAATCCTTAAGTCACAGGTTTCAAACTACATTGTGGATACACTGATCTCTCAGAATGTCAGCACATCTGGGAGGCACAGAGAAATCTGTTGCTGAGATATTTCTGAACACAAAGTCAAAACTTTTTTTTCTCCCCTATTGAGTATACAAAAACCCTCCAAATGCAAGAAGTTGGCATATCCCGTACGCAGAGAGAAGAACGTGCATGCCATGTACCACAGAGATGTAACTTTTTATACGAAAATGTTGCTAGCGCCAGATAGAGATAAGCACTTCGTGATTTTACTGCTGTAATTTAGAGACTCGGCGGAAACCACAAACCCAGCTAAACCGGCAGCGCACGTATTGCTGCCTCCCGATCCGATTTCCAGCACCGGGCTGCCGAGATCGTCACTCCTGCACGTTTGCGGGGCCGGAGGGCAGGAGGGTGCGGGAATCACCGCCTCTGCCCCGACCTCTGGAGCTGCCGCCGGCAGCAGGGGGGACCGGGACGGAGCCGGGCGCGGGGCACTCACCGCGGGGGCCGTCAGCCGGCGGATGCTCTCGCCCAGCGAGTCCAGGTTGACCCGCCGCCGGCGAAGAGCGCGGCGAGCCCCGGCGCTGGCCGCGGCGGCGGCGGCGGCGGCGGTGGCGGCGGCGGCGAAGGGGGTGTCGGCGTGGCCGGGGGGGCTGCGGCTGCCGTTCCAGCAGAGACGGGACAGGGGACACTCGCCCTCCTCCTCAGGGCTGGTCTCCGGGCAGTCCGACCCCAGCGAGCTGAAGGACTCCGAGGAGATCTTGCGCCGGGACATGGTGCCGCGGAGCAACGGCGGTGCCTCTGCTCAGCGCGGGGCGGCGGGCAGCCGCGGCGGGCAGCGCCGAGCCCTGCGGCCGCAGGGACGGCCGCCTCGCATGGCCGCGGGTGCCCCTGGGCGGGAGGCACAGCCCGCGCCGCTGCCCGGCTCCGCGCTTCGCCGCGCAGGGCCGGGCCGGGGGAGCAGCGGGTGCTGCTCGGCGCCGCGCCGGGAGGATTTAAAGCGGCGGCGGCGGCTGCTGCCCTCCTCTGCCTCGGCCGCCCGCCCTCGCTTCCCCTCCCCCGGCTCCCTCGCTGCTCCGCGGGGATCACGTGTTGTTCGGAGCCCTTTCCCCCTCCTCCTCCTCCCTCCGCCTCCCCCCGCCCCGCTCGCCGCCTGCCACGCTCAGCCCCGCTCGCCGCGGCCCGCAGCCGCCGCCGGGCCCCGCTCCTCGGCGCCGGGGGATAACGGACCCCGGCAGCACCGCCCGGGAGGGCCGACGGCCGCAGCCGGGTGCGGGGAGGGAGGACAGGGCTCTCCGCTCCCCTCTCTGAGCTTTAGATCCAGGGGAAGGGGAGTGGGGAAGAGAACAGATGTCCCCTCACGGCTCCGCGGGGAGCGGTGGTGCCCGCGCACTGCTGAGGCACCCGGCGGTTCTCGAGGTACGGCCGCCACGGCTCCGGGTGCGCGCTGCCGCCGCCCGTCCCGCGGGGTGCTGGACAGCTCCCTGTGCCTGACGCCGGGAGAAGCCGGTGCTCGTTTCCCGAGCAGTTGTTGCCGCCAGCCAACTTTCCCGACTGGCGTTCGGAAGCGTAAGCTTAGGAGAGAACTGGTTTTAAAAGCTGGGAAATCATGATGCTGCCATAGGTTTTCAGAGGCAAAAGTTTTTATCTTTGTGAGAGCACTGCTCCCATGAAGTCAAGTCAAAAAAAGAAACATGGTCATGCGGTTCATGTCCAAAAAGGAATAGAGGAAGCTGGTTTTCTTCCCCTGCAGCAGCCTTGTGCTACAGACTTTCAGAAGGAGAGAGGAGGGGGGGAGAGGGCACACAGTAGAGGAGCTTGGATAGAGGATGGCACCCTTGAAGACAATGCAAGGTGTCTCCTTCCTAACTTTCCCTACCAGACACCTGGGGAGTTTCATGCCAATAATGGAAACTCCACATAGTCTTTTCTCAGCAGAAAGGCTGGCAGGAGATGTGATTGCAGCTGTAGTGGTTTGTCCTACCTTTAGGGAAGACAGCTTGCCACTGCCTTTGTTCAAACAAAACTTATTTTAAAGGACAGAGATTTTAAGATAGCTTTTACTGTACCTATCCCCTATATTATGACATATGTTTTATAACCTTATCCTGTTAAATGTCTAAACAAGAGCCCACTGGAGAGACTGGGAAGATTTGTGCAGGTAGGAAGAAGCTTTTGAGCCCGGCCCTAGGCAGCCCAAACCATGTGTCTCCTTTCAAGAAGGGGCACAGGTCTGCAGCTAAGCATGCTGGTTTTATCAAGGACACAACATCCCTTTGCCAGGGTATTGTTTTCAGTGTTGTCATCCTTGTTTCTCTTGACTCACCCAGTTTCTATTTCTTTTCTATTTTTTTCTTTTTTTCTTTTTTTCTTATAGAAATATATATGGAGAAAGATAAGCAATGAATCACCTTTCAGCTTGCCATACTTTCTAGGGCTTGAAGCCTTTGGCTTGAAAAGATGTATAATAAAGTCAGAGTGGTCCACACTACCTTCTGTTGCTCTATTAAATATTATGCCTGAATACAGAGACTTTCTTTCTGCAGTCCTGATGATGCCCTCAGCAGCTCTAGGACAGGAACAAGACATGACTTCACCTGAAAGTTAATTCACACATGAGCTTCCAGATCCAATGCCCTCCTCTGTCTTTCCTCTTTTAGGGAATAAACAATACTCATCAATGCCTGAGTGCAGAGAAATGAGACAGTTGCTCTGCCTTTTCCTTCTTCCCTCTGAAGAAATCATCATTTTAAGAGTTTCTTTGAGGCCTGTGCCATAAGCCTCTGCCTGCTCTTCAGCCAAGCTCCTGCTATTGAGGGGATTCAGGAATTAAGGGGTCTGGAAGGTGTCCTTTGGTGTTGAACACTTTCTTTAGCACAGGGTACTCTGTGTTAAGATGTTATCTGTCTTCACACTCTTCATTTTCCATTAAACTCCCTTCCTTCTCATTGATCATATCATGCAGTCCTCACTGAAGCAAACTTTAACTGGTTTCCTCACTGATGCAGCAACGTGACAACTGGGTAAGAGCTGCATAGCTTAGAATTGAAAATGCAAATACATATTTATAAGTCTAAACTGCTAAACTACCAAAGTGTCAACTGGTTCCATGTGCAGTACTTCAGCTGTAGGGTAAGCAACAAGCCTGTGGTCATATTTGCATTTTATTCAGCACTAGGGAGAAATGGTTTTGAGATGACAAAATGACACTTTTTCAGTCTTCAGTTTCCTCTTTATCTTAAAGTAGCACTTTCCAATGCAAGTTATTATTAATGTTTGAAAGAACTCTTGAGTTACCCTTGCAGCATTAAAAATTCATGCCCCCATAGGGGGCATGTTGCAAAAGCAACATTCATTTTATGTCTGCAATGTATACTCCTGAAATAGGAAGGGAAGTTCTTTGTTTCAATGGCTGTTTCTTGGGTCAGGATCATTATAACTGACTGCACTCATATGGCAAACTAACTCTTTTCAAGAATGTAAAAGACATTTTCCTTCAACATGCAGATGGTGAAGTTCACCGTGCAGAGTAAAAAATGCAATTAGGGCTTCAAGTCTTCTATTGCCTCAGCTGAAGCAGCACTTTGAGCATGTCACTGTTCACTGGCTATTCTGCTCAGCTACGATCTTTAAAACTTGTGGAAGCAAACCTGATACCTGCCTGATTTGGTTACAAAGATGTGAGTAGTCTGCATACTGCAACTCTGTTTGGGATTCATGACACAAAATACCCACAATTGGATAGAGGCACTAGCTGGGAAAGTACCAAACACCTTCACAAGATGTCTTGAGCTAAACAGGAACGGACAGCAGAAGATCCAAGACGATGCAGGTCTGGCAGCCAGACTGGTGAGCCAAAAAGTCATTCAGACACTGCTTAATTATTCTAATTTTGTTCCCCCTGATCTAGATACAGCCTTGGCTAAAGCTAAATACCACAGAGGTTTGGCTGCTTCATCTGACAGTCAAATGCCTCTGACAGCACATAAGGCAGTAACAGCACATAAGAGAACAATGTTCTTCTTTCTCGTGAGACCTCACCTGGAGTATTGCATGCAGTTCTGGTGTCCTCAACATAAAAAAGACATGGAGCAGTTGGAACAAGTGCAGAGGACGGCCACGAGGATGACTGGGAGACTGGAGCACTTCCTGTATGAAGACAGGCTGAGAAAGTTGGGGCTGTTCAGCCTGGGGAAAAGACTGCGTGGAGACCTCATAGCAGCCTTCCAGTATCTGAAGGGGGCCTGTAGGGATGGTGGTGAGGGACTCTTCATTAGGGACTGTAGTGACAGGACAAGGGGTAATGGGTTCAAACTTAAACAGGAGAGGTTCAGATTGGATATAAGGAAGAAATTCTTTATTGTTAGGGTGGTGAGGCACTGGAATGGGTTGCCCAGGGAGGTTGTGAATGCTCCATCCCTGCTGGTGTTCAAGGCCAGGTTGGACAAAGCCTTGGGTGGCATGGTGTCCCTGCTTATGGCAGGGGGGTTGGAACTAGATGATCTTAAGGTCCTTTCCAACCCTAACTATTCTATGATTCTATGATTCTATATGTCTCATCAGCCCAATTTTTTAGTTGACACATTACTGGATTAATAGAAGTGTCTGGAAAATGTATAAGGTTCACCAAAATGGTGCTACATGCCCTTCAATCATTGCAACAGAATGCAATGTGTGCAGGTATATGCATACTTTGAATTCTTTTATGATCTCTAATGCATAATTGCTTTTCTAAGAAAATTATTTTCAAATTCACAGGGGAGGTTTAGATTGGATATAAGGAAGAAATTCTTTCCTATTGGGGTGGTGAGGCACTGGAATGGGTTGCCCAGGGAGGTTGTGAATGCCCCATCCCTGGCAGTGTTCAAGGCCAGGTTGGACAACGCCTTGGGTGACATGGTTTAGTGTGAGGTGCCCCTACTTATGGCAGGGGTGTTGGAACCAGATGATCTTAAGGTCCTTTCCAATCCTAACAATTCTATGATTCTGTGATTTTATACATTTTTATCTGTTTCCAAAACTTTGTCTTGCTGCTAGTAAGCAAAACTCACAATACTGAGTTCAGACAGAAAATTCATAGCCTTTACTTGCCATTATTATATTATTATGTTATTACTTTTATTTACAAATGCTGTTTTTCTGCAGTTCCTAGAGCCTTGGAAGATTAAAATAACAAAAACAACTTCATCATAGTGCACTGCATTGTCCTATCTGCTTGTGTTGAGAAAATGTTAGTTGCAGAGCTGCCAGAAGAAACTATTTGAATTAATCCCTCTTAGGAATTAGTTGCATATATCTCATACATCACATATATATATTTCATATTATTTCACCTATTACATGACATGGTTTTTTATAATAATCTTTTTATAGTACTGCTGAACCTATAAGTACTTAATTTTCCTTTAATAGAAAAGATTGTTGTCCTGGGATCAATGTCTCCCACAGAGAAAGTAAACATCTGTTTTGCAAAGCATTTCTAAAGCAGCAGGAGACCATTATCCTGTGACAACATTCTATTACAATTACTTTATTGCAGTCAGGCAAAAAGAGTGATGTGTAGCAAATTTATTTTTTTTCACATTCTGCCAAACATTCCTGTTCTTTATCCAATGACTTCCATCTGGAGTATTGTCTGGAAGGATGGCTGGGGCATTCTGCCATTTGTCATTAATGTTTTGTTGAATTATGATTGGCTTAAGGAGCAGGTCAATTTTGTGTTTCATCTGCTCAGACATAAAGTTTTATGTGCAAGATGCAGCAGATTCACATTGGCCAACATTCATGTTCCAGTAATCAGGTTATGTTTGAGTCCATCACGTTGCATGGTGTGTTACTGGAGGAGTAATGAATGTATTTTGCACTGCAAGATATTACCTAATGAAGGCAGCAGAATCTGGGTCTTAATGCTCAAAAAATCTTTTTAATTTGTGACCCTCACAACACTTTTTAAAGTTTGGTTCTTGTGGATGAGAAAAGCAAAGCAGTGGTGACTGACACCATAAGTCTCACATTACATAGCAGATCAATAGCAGCATCAAGAATTCCTTGTTGCCTAATATAAGTTCAAGACAGCTTTATTCAGAATCGATTGTCTTGAAACGTGAATGGCCAGCATCAGATCCATTCATAATTCCAGGGATTTCACTCTATCAGCTGCTCAAAGAACAATTGAAATGAGATGTCAAGGCTGTGGAAGGAGATATGTTGTATTGACATCATCACTATTTCACACAAAAAAAAAAAAAAAAAA
>NDXB01004889.1:29833-40232 GCA_002631895.1 Agapornis roseicollis | reverse complement strand
AAAAATTAAAAAAAAAAAAAAAAAAAAAAAAAAAAACAAAAAACAAAAAAAGGTGGAGGAAGCTTTGCCAAGGGAGTGAAAAAACAATAAATAAGAAATGCCGGAATACCAGTGCTTTGACTCAGATGATTAGGCCAGTTTGAGACTGCAAATCTCACAGAGCTTCTGACTTCACACAGCTTCAATTAATTGTCTAGAAGGAACTCACAACTGGCTAAACATTTAGACTTCAAAATTAAACTGTAAAAGGAAATAATATAGCACCACACTCAAAACTTCTTGTTTCCATTTCACTTGCACAGAAAGGCAAATTTACTGAATTCAGCACTGGGTGAGGTAAACTGAACCTTTTCTTGATAAGCATTTTGTTCTGTGTCTCAAGTATTTTACACGGAGGGCAGCAAGAGATGGAGGACTCAGGTAACAGGGGTACCATGAGGTCTGCCTCAGTTACTTAGAAACCCCACACAAATTCATTTAAAACCAAAACAAAAAAGATGTTGATGGCCATCTTATATGGTCTAGATCTACCACACCACAGCACTCTTTGCAACTTAGTCAAGCTACTGTTTATAGAAAAACAGTAGCCACTTCTCTACAGAAGCCACTTTGTTTTCACTCTAGCAACCATGTATATCCCAGGTAGACTTCCTGTCTGTGAGAAGTTTCTGCAAGGATATTGATACCACCAATAAGGTTACCAAAGAAAATACACTGGTAGCTACATACAGAATTAAAGTAAATTTCACAGAATCACAGAATCCTAAGGGTTGGAAGGGACCTCGAAAGATCATCTAGTCCAACCCCTCTGTGAGAGCAGGGTAACCTAAATTACAAGCAGGGTAACCTAAATTTCCTTTCAAGCATTCTCTGTTTTCTCTAGACTTCTGTAGGAGCTCCCTGCACTCTTTATACATCACAAGAATCCAAGATGGTGAGGACTTTAAGAGCATCTTATGTCCTACACAGGAGGCTGAATTAAACCAGGACCCTTATATTTCTGAAACGGCTTCTAGGACTGCCTCCTGTCCCAAGAGAAAGCAGATCTGATGCCCATGAGGCAGGGTGCTCATGTTCCTGTGTTCTGGCTTTCTTGTAGAAATTCTACTTGATGGTTTCTCACATAGCATATAGTGGTTTCTAGGCAGCCCTGTGGTGTTCACTGTGTTGAGAATGGGCCAGGAAATCATAGAGTAGCACCTAAAATGAAGTCAAGGAGTTCGCAGATAAGTCCTGGGAAAACTAGGGTAGTCATGAAGTACTGATCAGGTTCTACCAGGTTTGCACCTGACCTTATGGAAGACTAGTTTGCAAGGCAAGCAGTGCAGCACACATCTGGGAGGTGACCAGCCTGCTGCAAAAGTTGTATGAGGAGGGTTTCTTCAACCAGCTCATTCAGGACCTATCTGGGAGTGTGATAGCAGGTTCTACCAAAGGAGGCCAAACTAGTGTGTATAGTACATAGTGTTGTACTGCATCTTCTTCAGTGTCATCTGAGCAAGGTGGTCTTTTCCATAAATATACTCTTATGACAGTCCATCTCTTCACAAATGGACACCTTCTACCTGATGTTTTCCAATTTAAAAACTTCAAAATTTAAATAATTGCCATTAATGTACTTTTGCCAACTGGCCTAAGATCAACTCACACTGGAATTTTCTCTNTAAATATACTCTTATGACAGTCCATCTCTTCACAAATGGACACCTTCTACCTGATGTTTTCCAATTTAAAAACTTCAAAATTTAAATAATTGCCATTAATGTACTTTTGCCAACTGGCCTAAGATCAACTCACCCTGGAATTTTCTCTAATTACCTTTTTTTTTTTTTTTATTAATGATGGGAAATCCCACAGTATTTTACCCAGACTTGTTTAAAAGTGAGCCCTTATATCATATAATGAATGGGAACATGTTCTTTTAGAAGCTTCTTTGCATCCTAAAATGGATGAACTGATTAATAAATTGTCTGCAGTGACTTGCTCCCATGAAGCACTAAAAGGAATAAAGAGGTTTTACTTATATATAGTTTCAGAAACAAGAGGGAGAGAGAATATGCTCGTACCTGTGGATGAAGATAATAAGAAACCATTAAGATCGTACTTGAGCAGATAAAAAATATCTACAATATCTACCTACAGGATATTATTCATAGAACACAGAGTCAGCCAAAATGTTGTCCAAATGAAAGATTCTATTGAGCTTCTAGATAAAATCAATTGTAATAAAATCTACTCTATTTCACCCAAAGATGGCAAATGATCCTGTGCAAAAATAATTTCTGCAAGCAGGAAAAGGTATTGTACATAGCTCCTACAATGCTGGTACAACTGTCCTTGCCTCTTTCACTATTTATACCTTCAAGTGAACTTCAATCTGTCTCTGCTTAGTAGTGCATAGCAGTATTAAGTATTTAGTAATGTTCGGGAACCTTCCCAGATGTTCAGCTATCTAACCTAATGATGCTGTGGCTACTTGTGTAAAAACAATTCTAATATTCTAGAGAAAATTTTACAAGAGTTGAAAAAAATGGTGAGTTTAGTTTTTAGCATTAGTTCAGAATCCCCTTTTCTGTTTCTTCCATTCTTCTATGACGTCTTTAGTCCTTGAAAACTTCACTGCTCTTTTTACCTCATTCTTCACTTTTTACTTGGCTCCTTATTACAAGGCTACAGGAAATAACAAAGGTAAATTTTTTCCATCATTTAGTTCTTGTCACTTTGTTTTGGTAAAGGAATACAAATTTCAAATATGAGCACTTGTGCTACTCAGAGCACTGTCACTCTTGCTGATGTTACTTATCACTAGTATCTCACATTCCAAGGTTTCTTGTGTTCTTTGCAAAACAGATCATTGGTTTCCAGAGGAATACATCTTTGCAGAGAGTAGTGTGAATGTTAATGGGAAAGCTGTGCACTGGAAGTGTTTAAATAGGTATATTTTATAATGGTAATGCAACTAGAAACAAACAAAAAATATAAATGCATGTATGTAATTTCAGCTTCAGAATTGAGTCGGACCCTGTGTACAAAGTGCTGTTGAGGGAGAGTGGGAGGAGAAAAACATACAAAAAAAAGGAAAACATGAGGAAAAGCACAACCCTTTTCTTTTTGAAAAACTCCTAGTTGATTCTCAAGTGCACTTTCATGCCCAGCAAAGGTAGGTTACTGTGAGGGAAGCAAGTATCTGGAGGGGGCTGCAGTGTGTTTTCCCTAACTTTAATATTTCACTTTTGTAGCATGTTTCATTCCAAACTTCTCAAGGCTATTTGCAGGCAATTAAAGAACAAATGTCTGTAAGTGAATAAGCTTGAATAAACAACAGTATTTTCATGGTGGACTTAAAAGCACTATGGGCCAAATCCAGTAGGTTTTGTCCCTACTGATACTGGCTGAGGTGCTCATCACCTTACAGGAATTCCTCAGGACTTCTCTGATTCAGGCCCTGGGTGAATCCATCTCAAAATCCTTTACAAGAAAATCCACAGGAAAACGACATACTGCTGTAGTTGGAATTCAACTGCTGTAGCAATGCAAAAATAAATTCTAGATACCAACAACATTTGCTGTTAAAGGAATAATGTTTTGAAAACTGGTCTCTAGATAAATAGAACAGATGTGCAAAGTATTTTTACAGAAAAGTACCATTAAGAGCCTAAAACAATGGCACTAAGTCTTAAGAGAATGGTATTTAACACAAGCTGGTAGGTAAACCGTATTTTGGTAATATTTCTCTTCAAAGACAAGGTAGATCTAAGCTGTCAATACATTGATGCAGCCTGGTTTACAAAGGAAGTCAACATTGCAGTTCAGGTCACTAGTAAAGTATTTTATAAAGTGAGTTTTTCACTTCATTCTTCATTTAGCAGAAGCTATACCACAGAAGTGAAAAATATGTTCTGTACAGCAATGATAATTTGATTTCAAAGAGGTGAAAGTGCTCATATAGTTGGTTTGAACTATTTTTAGTACTAATCTGTGCACAGTACAAAGTTCCTATAAAATATCATGCCCTGCTTTTACCATGAATTGATATGTGTGCCTGCTGTATCATCTCAAATTGTTTTTCCTTCATTCAAGTGGGTCATCTTCAAATAATGTCATACTTTTCATCCACTCACAGTAGTTTAATGTTTTACATGATTAAAATTGAACAAGGTGCCAAAAATGTTAAAAAGTAATTTGTTTGTTGGTTGGATACAAATCAAATGCATGAAAATGCAGTCCAGAAGAAAGAAGCAGGTTAACATTGAAAATATCCATACTACCGCACATCCCCAGATTCTGAGAAGCACCTTGAACTCATTACAGGTGAAAAGTAGGAAGTTGTTCATGGCATTGCAGGGTTAACCTATGCAGTTCATCATAAAGTAGAATAATTTTCCTTACCACAAAAAACCTAAAATAGCTTAATGCATACAAGATTTGAAAATGAAAGAGAAATATGTGAAACCATATTCAGACAAATTAGAGAGACATGAATAAGAAAGACTGATTTTATTGCAAATTATGTGAAAATCAAGAATTTGAAATGTTCTAAAACTAGTATAACCCACAAGTGCCTAAATAAACAGCTTTTTAATAGAAATCCAGAACTAAATAACGAAAGCACTGTGCTGCTGTCTGTGGTAGCTTCCTCCCTGTCCATCCTTTCCTGTTCTGTTCTGCTCCCCCTTATTTATAAAAAGAAAATCAACATATAGGTCATTAAATATTGGAAACAATAACATTTCTATTCAAGCAGACCTGTATAAGTGTACAGATATATAAAATAGAAGCAAAAGCTATTATTCTCCTATTAGTAAGGCAAGTGTACCTATTATCAAGCAAAGCAATTTCATCATAATTTGAACACTTGAGATATATATAAATTTTCAGGGTAATTGGGTTTCAAGTAATATGTAGGGTCTTGTGAGGGGGTCTCTGTACTGAATAAAGTTTCAGTTTTGTTGGAATAGAAATACAGTTGTTAGAGACAAGCAGAGAGACAAATTTGATGTTACAAGGGGTATGTTAGAAATGGAGAGGTAACTGTAGATATAAAACTTATTAGAGGAGAAAGTTCTGCCAATTAAAACTTGCCAGTCTTGAGTGAACTTCTCAGGTCTTCTGTATTTTATTGGAAGATGACAGATTATGACTTTATATGAAACGAAAAGCTATTCCAAGGAAATCCCTACTTCCTGCAAACAACCAACCCATCATCTTTTATGGGCCCGACCAGAAGCTGAGTAGCTGTTTGTAATTCCACATCAAGAAATCTACCAGTATAAAACTTAACTTTGCTAGCAAATTCTGGGAAAGAGCTAGGACATGGTAAACTTCAATGGGCATTGCAACTCTTAGGTTCTCCTTGATTTCTTTGACTTAAAAAGAGAAGTTGACTTAGAAAGGGCCACAAGATTTGTGGTGTTCATTTCTTCTTCTGAAATCTTTTGGATTCTTTTAAAGCTGTTGATGGGATAGCAATGTGCATAATGCATGCATAAGACTCTATATTGAAGACAACACTAGTAACAGAATTTCATTATTTTATAGGACTAGAATTTATGAGGTTGGAGTGGGTTTTTCTGGGTAAGAAAATGAAGATGACTAACAGAAGGAAAGCCAGGCTCTACTGGGAACAGCTGAACCATTAACATGAAAGAAACAGGATTTTAAAAGATGAAGTGATAAACACTTCAATGCTGTGGAGGTTTTCATAATCTTGGTGGAAATGAGAAGAGCAACAAGCCACAATGTTTGCAAGGAAAAAGTCAGAGGCATCAATATTCATCTTCAGTCCTGGAGAAGTAGAGCTGGTGGATAAAGAAGATCCCACTCCTTCAATATCAGGGAGCACCACTGCTCAGCTCAGCATCACAGCCCAGGGCTGGGAATACAGTTTGGAGCCAGGTCTCAGAAGGAGCGGTAGGGTTGTTCCTGCTTTATGTGGCTCCTGGGATGCAAACCTACCCATAACTATCACAGCACCCAGCACCTTCCAGCTGGGTGCCCTTACAGGTGCTGCAGCCTCAGATGTCCTGCTGGATGGTTCACACTGCCAGGCTTGGTGCAGCAGAGAGAAAGGAAAGATACCACTGCAACTCTAGGGGAAGTAGGGAAAACATCAGGATTCCTCCCCATTCCTGCTCATCAGCTCTTCTGCACCTTTGTGGCTCTCAGAAGATTTCACACCCTGTATGGGTGTATGGCTCTCCCAGGAAGGCTGCACATCAGTGTGAAACCCACAGCCTTCATGTCTGTATATGATCCTATAATGATAGTACTACTGAAGTCAACAGAGAAAGACATCTTCTTTTCAGACCTCACTTTTCTTTCTGAGAAGAGAAAGAGATTGAAAGTTATATAAGTAAAATGGACCTGTGCTGGCTGGGGAAGGGTGAGGCCCAGCTGTGGCACACCCTGGTACGCACACATCTATGAAATACATTCCTGCTAAGTCCTCTTCCCTCTGCTGTCTCCTTTGCCCTATCGTATTTAGCACATAGATGAGAGCCCTCAGTAGACAGGAAAAGGACAGCACGAGGCATAATGTGGCCCATACCCATAACATTTAAAAGCATATGCCCCTCTAAGCGAGGAGCAGCTGAAATCTAGGTCCAGAGTCAACTCCTAGGTGTTTCAGCAAGGCCAGGATGTCACTCCATCAGTCACCAGGGAAATGAAGATACCCAGACTATAGCAACTGTAAAAACACGGGAATAAAATGTGATGTTCTACAATTGACAGTATTGACCTTATTGAGCAAACACACCAAGCAGCTCTTCCCTGGGATATATTTATGTGACCATACATCACATTTAGTGTAATGTACAGGACTCATTCAGGTTTTGAACAGTTTAAGCTTTTATTTTACAATGCATATTTCCATCTTTTCTGGCTGTGAAAATAACCTTCAGGCCTAGCCAACACAGGAGTTCTGAGAGTTATGAACTCCCCCACTTCCCATTACTCCTACTGGCATACAGCCTTCAAAGTCTTGGAAATATTTTAAGGACTTGTATTAATTATTTCATTGATCAAAATTTCAGTAAATAAAAGACTAGAAATTACTGCAGAGAAAAGGAAGAGGCATACACCTATGGGAAAGAGAAAAGAGAAACAGAAAATGAAGATATGAAAGGCAGAGATGAAATGGGCAAAAACAGCAGTCCTTGGTGTGAGCATCCTTGTACCTCAGACCCACACACTATAATGTAATGGTCTGAGCCAGTAACAGGTAAAGATAAAATCTAAACATTCACTGACTCATTTGGCCAAAAGCAAAAGCCTGCAATGTAGACATTTACCCTTCGGCTGGTACTTTCCCTGCTCTTTACAGTGAATGCACAGAAATAGGCACTTCTGGGAGAAGGGGGTCATGTAATCCTGAAATAGATGGCTACAAATACATCAAATGAATCACTTCTTGAAAATACTTACATCTCTTGATCAACTCCGAAAGGGACCTAGGGTGACTCATTTCATTGTATATGCTTATACCAGAGATGGCTGTAATTGGATGAAATGATCCTACCTACAACCACTACGGAAAGACAAGATCCTTCTCTTTATCTTTATATGCAGTCTTCATGAGGGCCATGGAAGCTCCTTTGTGGATTTTTATTGCAGGTCACAGACTGTATTTTGATCCCCTCCACCACATAAATAGCATTAAGTATATTTATTAGGTAATAAGAAATTATATTTACTGCAGTCAGATACTAAATTAGAATCTAAAAAATAGTATAATGCCTGAAAAGATAAGCACGACAAACACACAGAGAAATATTATGGTCAGTAATGAGAGAGGATAAGATTTGGAGCACAATCATATTTAAAATCTCTCTATGGATGGAAATACTGACATTTTGAAAGAAAACCAAACGTTTGACCATTGGTAGATGTTGCATTTTGACAGTGACACTCAAACAGAGAGACTGATGAACTGTGTGAAAGGGAAGGCTGCTGGGATGCTCCTACTCCCATTAAGTACATTTTGTGCTTAATGAAGTATCGAATCCTCAAATAGCAGCAGCTCTGCTGTTTTCTGCTGTCCTGGCAATTACTGGGAAAGGGGAAGTTGTGTCCAACTACTGCCACTGGGTAAGGACAATACTGCCCATCATTTAAAGCAGATCAGTAGCAGTTTTGAAGCTGCTTTGTCATTAGATAACATATGGTGGCAAGCAGCATCTCTGAAGCAAAATATCACCATCACCATTCAACCTTGCAGCCTGGTGTCCACACAGCTTGTTTTGGAAAGGTCAGCATGCCACAGCCAGTTGCCAGGAGAAGCTTTTCTGCTGTCTTCTGCTGATTTCATGTGCTCTGAAAGGACACAGCACAAGTTCCTTCTTGCAGCAAAAAGGACTTTCCAGGGAGTCTGAAACATCACATCATGTTGCTGCTGCTGCCCCTGGCAGTTGCCCAGGGAAGGTGGGCAGGCGGATGGAGAGTTACCAGAGCTGCGGTTGGCCAGACTCCCACTGTGGTACATGCACTGGGGATACTGGGGACAGCCAGCTGAGGCTGGGATAACCCCCAGCCCTGTGACCTTCACCACAGCCTGGCAAAAGTGTCCCACCCTCCTACTCTTCTTTCAGGTGTCTCCACATTGCTCTCTGATGTGGCAATGCTCTTTGCTAAGTTTTTCCCTAAGCTGCTAAAGAGCCATTTACTGTTTCATCCTAGTGACAGAGCATAAATCAGGGTAATATAAAGTAAGGATACAAGCAAAGGACCAGCAGGCAAAAAGAGTAGGAAAAGCATGCCTCTTTCCCTTTTTTCAGTGCAGGTAGATGCCAGCAGCTGAGAGATGGTGCTGTGTCAGGGAACAGCCATTTTCCTTGGCTCACATTAATATTCCTGCCAGCTACTTCCCCACACATGAGGGACCCACAGGAAAAGAAACAGCCAAAGAAGCAAGTCACAGTTCTTCAACAACCTTCATGTTAGTGGGAACAAGGGAATACTTGCAGGCAAGGCAAGACAGGGTTTGTGAGCAAAAGGACAACAGCTGACTATGGGAGTATTTGGCTGCACGACAAACTGTGAAATTAAATGGATGGAAATGGGTGGCAGGAGAAGGAGAAAAAGAGAGTAAGAATCCCTAGGAAACAGGAACACTCTTCCTCAGTAGGAGAGGCCTTAGTTTCCAAACCAGTGTCAGGGAAGAATCAGAAGTGAAAATGCAGCTTCTGATAGACAGTAATACTTTTAATTTCACAGGGTTTCAAGTGAGCTGGAAAGGGGAAATATAATTTCCTGGGGTTTTTCCTATAATTTTCTACAATTCCCATCATCATGCCAGGTAATGTCCCAGAAAGGCTTTATTGCCTTGGTACTTTATTGTACCATTACACTTAGGATGAAATAAGCACATGACACAAAGTCTTTTCTGTTCTAAATTCATTATATTCTGGGTCACCTCAGATAAAAATTCAATCATAAATTTATCCAAAGCAAAGATTCCCATGGATTTGAATGCTCTTCTGGATCAGACTCCATGTATATAAGCTGAGATAGGAAAACAAAACAATGACAGAGATGATAAGCATGTTTGCAAGAGGAATTTGATCACAGAAGTGTTGGGAGCATGAAGGCTGAGCAATGGAGTGATTTTGTGTTATAACTGAAGAGCCACAGAGAAGCAAAGAGGGGAGGGACATGACAGGGAGGGAGCCACAGGTTTTCTTTTCTCCTCCCCCAATCCAGTAACAGGTTTAAAACCTGAGATTTCTGCAGTGTGTATGAAAAAAAGAATTAGAATAAGTAATTATTTTGCCCCTGTGTATCATGTCTTTCCATTTAAGGTTCCAAGATCAATCTTAGAGCTTCAGATAGAGCTGTGAGTATCACAGGCTAGTTAAAACCAAACCAAGAAGCCTAAACTTCCGATCTTATTAAAGTAACTAATAAATTGTAATGCCATTGTCTAAATGAGCCACTGCCATGAGAAAGAAAGATATTCAGGGTTTGTTCAGACTGTCATTCCAGCATCATAGGACACAGTGCAAGTTCCTTCATGGGAAACCAGGGCAAATGGCACAATTCGATGGAATTCCCAGCTACAACTCAAATATGCTAGGACCAGACCTGCTTCTATGGTTATATTGAAGCCACCACATATTCTGTCATCTTCCTGGGTGGGAGAGCTGCTGGTGTAAGACCCAGTGAGGGCACAGAAGGTCATACCATGCAGTCATAGTGGTAGAAGATCTTGAGGTCTGGTCCCTACCAAGCAGGTTATGTCTTTAGTGTTGGGACATACTAAAGTGATATGACTTTTGCAGGATTCAGACTACAGCAGCCCATTAACTCCAACCCCTTGGGCATAGATGTCTCCCCTTTCTGCAAGTGTCAATGGGGGGCTATAGGGCTCTATGGGGTCCTATAGGGGTCTATGGGGCTCTAT
>NDXB01004889.1:0-29789 GCA_002631895.1 Agapornis roseicollis | reverse complement strand
GAATAGGGGTCCCCCTTTTCGGAAAGGGGAAGGGGGGGGGGGGGAGGGGGCAATCTCTCTATAACAGTAGACTTGCTCTTTTATAATAACAGTGTTAAGAGCAAATTAAACCTATTACATCTATGTTAGAAGGAAGTCAGATTGACTTTTACATTGTAGAATTATGGTGTAAGAAACTAAAAATGTTTTGGTGAAGTTTGTAGGTGTTGTAAAAATGAAGGGTTATTTTTAACTTCATAAAGTCCTGTGACAGGGGAAGAAATTTAATTTGTCCTTGAGGAAATGGCAGGTATTGTTCATATGTGCCAAAAACCTGCTGCTTTTTCCCCCATGCCTTAGTCAGGCAGATAACACATGCTGGTCTTCAAGAAATGCTCATGTATTTGGTACATTTTGGGGCAGAGAAGTGCTCCAAAATGCAAGCAATGTCATGCTTGTGGATATCTATGGCTGACAGAGATCTGACAGACTGCAATTGCATGCAAAATGTGGGTACTGTGATATTTGCCTTTCCAGTTAGGCAGTTCCATTCTGTACTGCATCACACACCCCCATCTGGCACACCATAAATTGCCATCATCTGTTTGTCCCTGAGTGAGTGTCCCCTGCCTTTGTGACTGACAGAGCACAGAATACCAACAATGAAACAAACACCTAAAACAGATTGATCTGGCTTTTGCCTACAGCAGTTAAAAATCTGGGCTCTGAGCCCAGCAGCGGCACAGCGAGTAACAGTGAAGCTGCTTGCCGCTGGGAGGTGATGCGGCTTTTCCTCCTTTTGTGCTTGGCTGCTTTTTTCATGGCAGCTTTCACCTGTATCTGCTTTTTTGTCACAGAATTACTGAAACACAGCCAAACACCCACCACCAGCAATCAGCAAACTACACTGGCAAGGATCTAAGGGCAAACGTACAATATTGAGGGAGATGTTAATACTGAAGGAGACATCCTGCAGCTCACAACCACGCATTAGGCTGATGCTACGTTTTCTGAGAAAGGGCATGCCAGGTGAAAACAGAGGTCTTCACCATGTGGTGCATATAGCTGGGTGTGAAAAGCCCCCAGGTAAGCTTTAACTGTCCACTGGCTTGCTCTGACCATTAAAATACCATCTGATAGTGTATGAGACCAAATTGGGCCAGCCAGCTGGGGGTCACTGCCCTGCCGCAGGCTGGGTCAGCCCTGCTGGCCACCAAGTATGAGATGCTCCTCATTACACTTGTTCCAGTTAGTGCTGGAGGAATTCTTGCCTGAGCAAAAATTGGTGAAACGTTCTCTCCATATTGGTTTTACCTTCCAGCTGTTC
Organism: Agapornis roseicollis; assembly: GCA_002631895.1. NCBI lineage: Eukaryota > Metazoa > Chordata > Aves > Psittaciformes > Psittacidae > Agapornis > Agapornis roseicollis. The sequence continues at coordinate 28,483 of NDXB01004889.1, read as the reverse complement.
ACTTTTCCCACCTCTTCACAGTCGGATCCGCCCAGGGCCCTCTGTGCTCATTTGCTGTTCCCTTCACACCTGCCCCCTCTTCCCACCTCAGACTCCCCCTGCAGTGAGACGCTGCTGCTGCCTGCCCAAAATCCTTCTGTCACTCCCCTACCCCCTTGCCATCGCCCCAGGCTCTTCTCTGCTGCTCACCGAAGCAGAGTCTGGTGAGAGGGAGAAAGGAAGGCTCTGCCTGCCACAGGCTGCAGGGAGGGTGGAAGGACCCCATAGCACCAAAAGTACAGACAACCTCAGCAAAACAAAGTAATGCCAATTCCTTTCTTCTGCTAATGGCTTTGGTAAAGATCCCTCCAGAAGACCGCCAGATGGAAAATGTCTTTTGTGAGTGTCAGAATGGCACCAGACATCCAAACCCCAGCACTCACCTCTCTTTTACGGAGCCACAGACATGGACTAGCCTCTAGAATGGCACCTTTCTCTTGTCTCTGGGTGTTTTAAGCACCCAAACATCTGCTGGTATCTGACTTTTGTGCTGACACATCAGGAAAACATGGATTACAAGGGGGACACACTTCCTCTGCTGGAGGAGAAGCCTCAAATGGGACTACAGGGCTGTGGTCAACATGAGCTCTGGTACCAGTGAGGAAACTGCTCTGCAGCTAATTCAGCCTGCAACAACATTTTATAAAGCAAGTCTTGGGACAGGAGGTGCTTAGAGAGAGGAGTGAAGAAAGCACAGTCCATACTGGGGGTGCAATATAATGTTACCTGCCCACATGGACTGTGGATCTTCAAGAGGATTAATTAAATCAGACTAGAAGGCAGATCCTGTGGATTTCCAAGTGAAGATATCTATCAGCTGCTAGTTATATATGACTGCAAAATGTCTTATACCCTGATTTGCTGTTTAATACTTCTGCGAAAACAGGAAAATTGTTTCCAAGCACATTACTTGGCCAAGAAAGAATTTCATCTGGGTTTCCTGAGACCAAAAGTCCCAACACCTCAAGAGTTCATGCCCTGAGCTGTGTTTGTAATAAACAGAAGAGTGAGCAGAAGTGATATGGTGGCTAGTCTCTCCTTCCAAGTAAATCTTAATAGAAGGCAGGTAGCAGTCCATAGCAAAACACATTGAGAGCAATGAGCTGCCCAGGCATCTCACACATCAGGAAGCAGCCCATGCTGCCGAAAACATTCATTTGAGCACTAAGGAAGAAACAGTCATCAACTAGAATCTTACCTCTGGAAACCTATCTGAGAGCTTTGCTTGTTACAGCAATAGCACTTCGTTAGCTTGATTTTCAAGTAAGGTATGTCATATACTACTGCACTATCTGCGTGAGAGTGTGAACCTCCCTATGTCTCCCAATAGCCTCTGAACCCAGTGGCCAATTTTTGACAGACAGGAAATGGAAAGGGCAGAAAGATGTCATGATAAAACCAGTTTGGCAGAGGAGGGAGACTTTGCTGGTGCCCTGACCAAGGCAATGGGAACTCTAGGGCTCATGAATTACTAGTCACCACAGATTTATAAGTCAGCCTTCCTCTGTCCTTCTGCTCACTCTATTACTTGTTTTGATTCTGTGGCTAACCATAATACACAGTCTATGCCGAAGTGCTGCTTTCTCTAATCGCCCTTCAGGGCTTTAGTCAACCTTCTGGTCAAGTTGTACTGATACTTTAAATGTATTGTATCTGATCAGCATGTTTAGAAGATGTCCCTTACAGGCATAAAGTTACTTGTAACGAAGATGTAAAAGCTGGGAATGGCCACATGTTAGGAATATATGGAGACTTATAAGAGGCATGAATGAAGACAGCATGGTAGAACAAGCTTTGAACATTATTCATGGGCTCATGGAAATGGGCTTTGTACGGAAATATCACTTTTGTGCTCATGAGGGCTGCATAAAGCCCCTGGAGCTCCTGTCCTGTGTCAGGACAGCTAAATGCTCTGGGGGTAAAGGGCGACTTTCATTCTTGGGCAGGCTGGCACATCCTGTACCTATAATTATAAGCAGCAGTAAGGCCAGAGCTGATGCAAAGCCTTCCCCAACAACCAGACAAGACCTGTTTGTTTGGAGCCAAAGTTTTCCATGCACTACCCCTTACTACAAGGATAAGGTGAACCTGTCAGCATCTTGTGGATGTTTCTGATACCTGAAGTTGTCTAAATTGTCTACATTTAAGGAATGGAATCGCAATCCAAATAACTCTATGTCGTTTAATTCATCCAAATAAAGGCAGATAGTACCAGCTGAGATGCATCTAGATGCTTTTATCTGAAAAATAATCCATTTTTGAGTGTCTAACATTACAGCTGTGGTCTAGACTGCTCTCTCCATGTTTACCAGGACCTGTGCATAGCCACAAAGCCCTTCTAATGGCAATGTCACTTCCCTGAGCTGTCAAAAAAAGCCCAGGCAAACACATATGAGGCTATCACATTACTGCAACTACCTGACCAGCTGGCTTAGCATCTTCCAGGCATTTCCTCATCCCACAAAACTGTAAGCTCCAGAGTCAAGCAGGGAAGAGCAACAGCATGGGGGATAGGAGATTTGCAGGAAGCCAGCTGAGATACATTAAAATTTGTCTTTTCCCATACCCCATAAAAGGATTATTTCCAAGATACGGTCTGAACTGCTGTTCCTGGGCCATTAGCTAAAAGCAGACAAGGCAAATGCTCTGCTGTAGGCACTGCTTTTCCCATTGCTTACATAGACCTTTCCAAACTTTCTTCATTTTGTTTGCAAAGTGGGAATAAAAGTAAGTGCAGGCTGTAATGGAAAGACCCCGTTACTGAAAGAACTGGAATATTATTGTTCTACACTAACATTGTCTTATTTACTTTGTGCATTACTTATAGAGACTCAGCTGCCAAGAAGTTATAGTTTAAATTCAACAGCAGCCGTTTGATAGCTATTTTGCTCCTTCAACTCTGATTGCCTCCTCACTACAGGCCTTCCCTGCTCTCCTGAGGTGCAGAAAGGGCAGCAGATCTTGGCTGGCTTCTTTATTAGAGATTGATAGAGCGGCTTGGCAAAGGGGGAGTGCCTCCTGCAATTTTAGTAAATGAAGCTTGCTACTGCGGAAGATCTTCTGCAAATGAAACCTGGTTTGACCTGAATGCACAAACTCTTCAACTAAATCCCACCAGGTTTGCATACATCACCCTATGGGAGCCTCATTCTGAAAGTAAAGTGCTAATACAACATCATAGAGAGTTGTCTTCCCTCTTGATTGGTCTATGTTTATTCACACTTTGACTGCATAAAGGTTCATGGAAATAGAATGCATAAACCATTTCCAAATTAATCTCCAGACTCCCATTAGCCTTTAACTTCAGTTCAAATAATTGATCAACGCTATCCAGCTAATGCAGTTGAAGTATTCCTCATTACTAATTCATGTCATTGCATCTTTGTAAATTCATGATGATGTTCCTAGTAAGAACTTTAATACTGCCATCTAAACGTGAAAGAAGACCATAGAAAAATGGTCTTTTTAGGAAAATCCAAGTGTATTTGTTAAGAATTAGTTAGTCCATTCTGAGAAATGGTGACACGCCTTGGGCTAGAATCAGATTTATTCTCTTCAGTAAATTAAAAATTTCTGTACTAACAAAAATCAGAAATAACAAGAATGATGGAGAGAGACACAAGATACACTAGACTCAGTTCTCACCTCAGCTGAATATAAGCAACATTGGAACACCCCTGTGGGAACCAGCTCGGTTATGACAAGGCTGTTTCTGCAGTCCCCAGGCTTCACCTGTAGGGTGAAGCAAGCAAGGAAAGATAAGCAGCATTAGACTTTACTCTGCCAGCCTCATTCTCTCTTGCTCTTTTCCTGCAGCCAAGAACAATTCTGAAGAATCTCTCAGGAGACACATGGCTTGCCGTTGCTGAGTGGAGGGCTATAAGCCAAGCCAGCATCCTTACAGTACTGCATTCAGTACCTGTATCAGACACTGGATTTGCAACTAATAATTAGCCTGCCTGCTCTTGGCAGATGACCTCAGTGAAAGTCCTGCAAACTGGAAGTAGTCATGCACAACCTGAGTGAAGTTCTTCTTACGTTGATCTCTATTAAGTTGTTCACAGAGACAAGGTGAAACTCGTGCTCCAGCAGCTACGCTTGAGTGGTTGCAGGATTTGGGACCATGTGAAATCAGAAATTGCTTCAATATTTTCACAGCGCTTCACATTTTTACACATACACACAGACGTACATATGCAACCACTATCAACTTCAGAGGATTTAATAGTGGCTTTTTGTCATGGTTATTGGCAAGATAATAACTATAATATAAAAATACCAATATAATTATAGCACAAAAAGTACAAATCTCTGTAGACTTTTTTGTCAAACTTTCTTATAATCCTGCATGTTTTATTTGTGTTAAATGTGAAACTTAATTAGCAATCAGAATTCTAGGTCTCTCTTTTTAGTTCTAAACCTTCAGTACAAAATATTTTTAATATCTTTTGTTTCCTTCTTTCCAGCATGCAAAATGAGCCATTGAAAATTCAAGCTTATACTTGATAGATCTTTCTTAAAAATATGTTGAGAAGCCTATAATTATTTAGATTTTAGTTCATGAGTATTTAAATTACTGAGACATAAAAGACCACAAAACTAATTAATCATATTTTGACTAATAAAATACTGTAAAAGGTGATTTATGATATCTGCATATAAATGGATATACTGGTAATTTAGGATAAGTGAATGGTTTGCTATAAGAATCAAGTTTAAGAACAATAAGCGGCTGAGAAAAGGAAAAGGGTTAGCACTCTGCAATCAGCAACAAGCCCTGCATTAGTCAGGGTAGTTCAGCCCATGGGAGTGTTCTTGTACCTACAGATTGTTTCCATGCAAATGCAGAAACAACAGCACCACAGTTAATAACAGTGTCAGTGTGACCCAAAGTGAGCAGCTACTCACAGGCTGGAAATCACATTGAGTTCATGACTACATTAGGGTAAAAATATGTTCTAACCTGTAGAAATTCTTGCCTTACACTTTCCTTAGTTATCCATTCACCAGTGCTTGAATGAGGTGACAGTGATCGTGGCAGCTAAGCAATTCATTTGGAGTACTCATTTGTTCAGAGAGGAAGATTAGAACACTTTTAAGTGCCATTTTAAAAGACTTATTTGCATTCCTGTGTCACAAAGCAATGGCTTGTCAGGGAGTTATGGCTGGAGATCCAGGGCTGGGTGACTGCACCGAGGGCTGTTCCACTGTATTGGGGGCAGATGGATAGACACTATTGCTCAAGCAAGGTAAGAAATACCCAACTCAAGTTGTGCACTGGAATAGGCTGTCTACAGAGATTCCAAGGTTTCCCATCAGGAAAGATTTTTAAGGGTAGGTTGGAAGTCCAGCAGCCAGTCAGGATTTTGGAACAAATAGACATGCACTGGGGATGGAGGCTGGAGAAGATGACCTCTTAGCTTTCCTTAGAGCAATATTTTTTCTAACTGTGTCACAGTGCTGCTGCTCAGGAAACATGAGAGGTGTTTCATCCCACTCAGAAATATCCTACACAAATGCCTAGAGCTCTGCAGACCCTCTAGTCTTCTCCTGCCTTCCCCTGTAAAGCAGAGGTCATGCCACTCCTTCTGCTGGTAAGACTCATGTTCCCCAGGCACCATCCTCATTCCAGCATTGACACTCCTCACCTCTAACCCACCTTCCTCATAGGCACAACCACAACCAGTGAGTGCACAAAGCAAATTCCCCTCTGTCAGAGCAAGAACATAAAACACATTTGCATGAGAAACGATATATAAAAGACTGAGCAGTCTACCCAGATGATGTTTTGTACTTTGGTGTTCTTGTCCTCATATGGTTAAATGCCTGGGGGAAAAAAAATTCTCTTGCTGCTGCTGCTACTGACACATGATTAATAGTCATTTCCCCAGTGCTCCTCACAATGGTATTTTGAAAGAGAGATAATGAAAATTCTCCATTAGCTTAAGTGCTAGGGCTCCTCTTACAGGATCTGAAGAACCATTGGTCAACTCTGTCTCGGCAAAGACAAGTTCTTTGTAAAGAAACTCACAACAGAAAGCTTGAAGACAAGTAAGAGTAACCTATTCAGCACTAAATGCAAGTCATGTCATTATTTTTAGGTCTAGTTTGTCATTCTCGATTATAATCTTCTAACATTATCAGCTTGTACAATTCTTTATCTTTGGGGGAGGGGTGGAAAGGAGGAGGGTTATAAGTAGACTACTTAGCAAAATTGTAGTTTTGTGGTTTCATCAACATAGAATTATATGCAAACTAAAGGTTGGGTAAAATTTTCTTCACATTCCCCTCCCTCTGCATGCATTCTTTCTCTGCAAAAGAGGGAAAATGTTTTGAAAATGTCTATATTTTGGAAATAGCATTTTTAAAATTAAACATTTCAGATTTCCAGGAGTGTGTAAGCAACTGAACACTCTTTGAGATATAATACCTTTTTTGGGGGGGAGGTGACGAGGGGGTGGGGGAGAAGAGAGAAGTTTGGGGGTGGGAGACAAAATTCCTTTTATAATCCCTTTCACAAACACCCTCACATTTCAGGACCTTTGGAATTTAAGATACATAAGAAGTTTGGCATATAATTGTGTAAATTCCACACATAACTGATCCAATTCTTTTTTGTTGGCTGAGATTAACACCAGAACTCTTCCTTCATGAATGGTAAGAAACAGCTGCAGTGAGAATCAGCATTCTGAAGACAGATGTTATGGGATCTTCAACCACAGAGGTTATGGGATGTTCTAACTTGTATATAGAGAGATGCCTTAGAATGCAGGGTGAAGACAAGTTATTATTCCCTTTCCTGCTGTCTGAGTGCCCTATCTATGAAGTTTAGTGAGTTGGATATTCTAGTTTGTTCTCTGGCCCCAGAAACATTAAAGTACTGACATGAATTGGAACAGTGTCACCAGGACACATGAGAAAAATCCATTCCCAATTCTGACATCAAAAACATTTCTTAAGGATGCAGTTGACCTACACTGCAACTGTGCTCCTGCTCAAGTAGACAGGAGTCTTGAGCTCAGGTTTCATCACTCAAAGCCATGGCCATCCTTGTCATATAAGGACACTCTGTTCTTAAATGATGTATGTTTAAGTTTAATTTCTAAATGTTATTTCCATGACTCCAAGGATTCATAGTATTTAATCTAAGACTGGACAGATGTGAGCACTGGTCTTTGCACCAGGGAATTCTTAGTTTATATTATGTAATTATGCATTTACCCAGTTATGTGTATTGTAGGTCTCATGGAACACACATTCTGCTGAACTGTCACCTGGAGGCCAAGAAGGTTTGCTTAGGGTATTTCCAATGGTGCTAGACATCTATTGTGCTCAGATACATTCAAACTGTAGAAAATTGGTGGCCATCCTTCTCCCTCGACAGTAAAGTCAATCTACACCTCAGACTTAGATGCTGACTCCTGTCCTGTAGAAGTGAACCTCTGATAGATGAATTCCACACAGTATATGGGTTGCCAAGAAAAATACAACATTTAGATCTCTCTCTCTCTTTACAATTGTCAGATTACATGTTAAGAAGCCAAGAAAAGGTTACAATCCAAAATCAAAACAGGATAGTTAAGCAGCTTCTCTCTGATCTATCCCATATACCATCAGGAAGAAAATACACTGCTAAAGAGTGCTTGTGTTTGCCTGTAGTAATGTGAACAAGATGACTGATAGGTTTCAAACATATAAAGTATTTGGGTGCCATTTCAGACAGTATAATGCCACACTGTTAGGCAAGACAAAACTGAGACCATTTATGTAGTTTAGAAGACACTTTTAATATGAAAAGGCTCTTTTGAAACTCTTTTTGCAGTGCTTTTTAAGAAAGCTCCATTAAAAGAAAGGTGCCACTCTGCTGGATAAAAAGTCATGTTTTCATGCTGAGTCAAAAGCAAATTCTACAGACCTTACTACCAGTCAGTCAGATATTTTCCTTCAACAGAGATAGACATAAATGTATAGCAAGTATCTCATGGTTAGACAGTATCTCATAAAGAGGCATGAAAGAAAAAGTGTAGAGGTAGAAGAAGTATCAGAAAGTACACATAATTGTGGAATCACTTCCACCGTCTGAATGGCTGCTCATATTGTGCAGGCTGACAAGCAACATTTCAATTTCTTCATATCTATATCCCATTTACCATCTTCTGTGAGCATTTTACTATAAATCTAAAGAACATCAAGAAGGAAAAGGCCAGATATGAGAGAAGATATACACATTCACCATGTTTTATAGTAATAAGAGGGTACTTCTAATTTAACCTTTCCTACTCTGTTCTGATTTTACACATTGCCATATATTAAGCCAAGCAGTTCAACCCAAAGGAACTGATCTTGGCCTTTATTATTACAAAGATCACACAAAAAAGTGCTAGAATTGCTAACCCAGTAGAAATGTAGCTTGCAGCTACTCACAGAGAGGGTAAGAAAGTTATATCTCCCTGTTTTCTATTTTGGAAATTTTCAGCCCAGCTTGTACCAATACCTACTTCAGAAAGTGGGGTGCTAATTGAGAGAACTCTTCCTTCTCACTGCTATGTACCCAATGCAACACACGCTCCCAGTAATACAAACACACCACCCTTTACCAGCACAATGTGAGTCAAGGATTGTGATTTCTCTTTCCTTAGGGACCAGTAAGATTCCCCGAACTGAACAGACTGACAGTCAGACTGATAACGTCTATCTATTTTGCCTGTTTTAAATAATTTCCCACTCAATATTACTCTCTATGGGGGAAGAAATCATATACCGATTCATTCACTGCTAGAGCTTCCACAATCACCTTAAAATGTGGACTCTCAAATCCTTGCATGCCATGACTCCACCCATATTTGTTTTTAATTAATCATCTTTTTGATAGCCAATTATTTTTCATAGGGCTTTGTAGAATCTTGATGCTAGAAGTTGGTAAATGTCCTTGAGACAGGTACCTGGTACTTCTCCAACACACTATGAGGACTAACTCCAGAATGTGGTGTGCAGTGTGAAAGTAAAGAGAGAATAAACCTAAACTTGAACTCACCCCTTTTCCAGCACCTGGCCTGACCTGAAAAAAGAAGCAGGTTGTGTTGTCTCACTGTACATCATTTCTATGTGCTTGTTGCATGTAAGTTTTCAATGGAAACAAAGTCATTGTGAGAACATGCCCTAAACTGAACTTATTCTCTAATGTGCATCAGCTTATCTTTGTAAAAAGCCACATGTCTTTTCCACTTGACACAATAATAAGTGGTCAGGTAAGGGATAAATATGACTCCTGTTAGTGATTCCTTTCACTACGGACATAATTTCCATATTTTTATAGCTAATAAATTACATGTTTTCCTATGTCATTCAATGCCTGCACATCACTTTTAAAGAATCCTTTTATTAATGTCCTAGATCTTTCTTCCTTTCACCTCTCAATTCATGCTCAGTTTTTTTCTCCTTTCAGGGTAGGAGTGTCCTCATCACAACCTAGGAAGGTTAAAGGATTAAAGGAAGATTCTTAAAAATACACAGGAGGATTGGATCACTGCTCTCTTGAAAATCCTTGTAATTCTTGTAAACTTAACACTCAAAGTTTGAGGCTCTCGATTTACAATTTCTTGGTAATGTTAAATGAAGTTTCAGGTCCTAAAAGAGAAAAGAAAGAGAGGCAATTCTTACGTTGCCTCTTAATTATCATCAAGTAGAAGTGTTGATTCTGTAGGTGGCACTATGAACAAATGCTTCCACACAGCATTGGCTACAGTGTCACACAAGAGACCATCCTTCAGAAGAGGTGCATGGATGAGGTCCTGACAACATTGTGAGTATCAGTAGTTTCTAAGCACTTGCTGCAAGAAAGGAGTTGTTTATATGAGTGAATTTCCCAAAGTGAATCAGCTGGTATCCACTGGCAGACATCCAAGGGAGTCCAAGCCTCTTGTTCATTTTTTATTGAGTGGACCATAATCTCTCACATTTTTCCCAGAGCTGAATATGACAAGAACAAGATATGGATTATATCCATTTCATTCACTTTTTACATTGTGCAGATACTAACAAAAGAAGATTTATATATATACAAATATAGGGAAAAAAATGAGGTGGTACAGAAAATAAGTTTCTTTTTTTTTGGTCTCCTCAAGTCACAGTGGCTGCTCTTTGCTATATCTGGAATAGATACTTAGAGTTGTACTCTGTTCCCTTGGAGAAGATCAAGAAAGAAGCTTTTGCAGAGAAGAAGTTTCCTGATTTCTTTGAGTACTGCTTTTGGTTTCTCTATGAGAGGAAAGACCTATAGGGAATATCAAAGGTCACTGGGGTGTCTGTCTGAAATAGTTCTGGCAGTTGACTTTGGAAAAAAAAAGGCAAGAAAGTCTGTGTGGTATGAAAAAGCTACGATTGCAGGGGAATGTCACCTATTCCCATGCTGCTTGCTTTTCCACGCATTTTTCTGATTTACTATTTATTTATTTAGCTGCTTGCCTAAGAATGAGGCTGAACCTTGGAAGGTTTATGTCTGTTTAGAAAGAAGCCCTTATTTTGTCAGGATTTTGAAGCAAATTCAGACACATTAACCTGGTATATACTGAACAAGTAGATATTTTGTAACCAAGTTTTCCAGTGGGAAGGTGCAAGAGTTTCATTTGGCCAGACATTTCCTTTTGCAGACTGATTTCTGGCAGTCGTGCAAATCAAGGATGTTAGAGCAGTTGGTCTTGTTACAGGTAAGTATACAGAAAAAGATGTTGTATCAAATGCAGCCTGAGCTGCTCTTGACATGTGTCTACTAGAGAAGTGAAGGCAGATTTAGGAGAAGTCAAAACATACTCACGCTGATTTCACTGAGAACCGTCACAGAGATTGAAAATTGAAAACTGCCGGTGTTCTCCTCAGAAAGACCAAGGAAACCAATGCTCCAACCATTCTCAAAGGACTCTGTCTCAATCAGCTGCTTAAAACACATGAAGAGTCTCCACGTGCAGCACTACGATTACCAAAACTGAAGAATTTTCTTAATTCTTGTCATTTATGTTGTTGCATTGTCAGGGGATGCTGTGTGTTCTCCATGGGGCACTTCACAGAGAAGTGCTGGCATCTGGCTAGGACCAGCAGAGAAGGGCCAGTGAACTTTGGAGACTGCCCATTTAAGGGGCATTTCCTTAGACAAATAAACAGGCTATAGTTCAGGGTACAATTTGCTAAGGGTTGGCTTTTCACTAAGTACTCACTGACTGTTCTGTTAGGGAACCGGTCACTTGACAGACAAATGGTAACTGAGAGGGGCTTCAAGTCATCGAGGAAGCTTGAGCAGGAGAGAAGAGCTGAGGGATCCACTTTTGCAGAAATGAGGTAATTTTCACTGTGGAAGCAGCTCAGGAGGAAGAAGATAGGCTACAAAAGACACATGTGAGACTTGAAGAAGAAACCATGTGCAGAAGTGCATTGTCTTTCCCAGAGGACTCATGAACGAGGAGGAAAAGGGGGTATTGAATTGTATACAGGTGTTTTACAGCTCAGTCTCGATCTGAACAAGTCTGAGTTAAAAGTGGGGCTGTTTGTTTGAAAGCTTACAAAGCTTGGGCATAGTTTGTTCTTATGCAGCTGTCCCTGGAGAGAAAATTATTAATTCAGACTGCTCATGGTGCAATCTCTTGGAAAAAAAGTGCATTTAGACTTCTGGCAATCTGAAGAGATGGCTTCAATACAGGTGTCTGGGGCAGCTCGGCTGCAAAACCTCATCTCATGAGAAGGACAAAGGCAAAAGCCTATTCTGGGCAGAGAAGCCAAAAGGAGCAGGTGAGACAAAGTCCAATAAGTTAAAACTAAAAATATGGATCCAGCCTGCTGTGACCCAAATGCAGCAGCTGAGGAAGATTTCCCCAGGCACAATGATTTTAAAATGCAAAAAAAAAACCCAGCTGATTTTTCAACACCAATAAGTAAATGTTCCTAATGAATCTGACCCTTATCTCAGTTAGCAGTTTTGCAAGGCAATCCATATAATCCATTACTTGTGAGTAATTTTTGACTGGCTGATCATCTGTAATGCGTATCAATGGATTTCTGGACTCTGGTTCACCATATAGGGCAGGTGATGCCAGCCGTGCTGTCTGCATGACACAAGGGGAGGAGAGCAGCAAATAATGACTAATGAATACAGAAAGTAAATATTCTTGTTCAAATACAGATTTTCTTATTTTCATACAATATACAAAGGACATATGCAGATATGTTCTTTCAAAGTATGCTACAGCAACTTCTTATTTCTATTTCATGGAAGGATATAAAGACATTACAGCTTGGACATAATCTGCAGAACTACAATAAACCGCCCCACAGTTATTGTTCTGTTCAATGCAGCTTTATATTAAATAAAAATACAAGAACTTCCACAGTAGGTCAGGACAAAGTTCCTCCAAGGCAGCTCTAACGAACATGGCAGAAACATTGATATCCATTCAGTGACCCTTATATACTCTTCTGGCTTTCTGCAGGAACTGGCTGAAGTATTTCTCTTCTGAATGACAAGTAGTAAACAAAACCATTGTCTTTTGCTGCTAATGAGAATTTTTCACTAAAAGTTTTTATTGGAGAAAGAAAAGAGATGCTGAAGGGAAATATCTCTGCTTGGAATAACTTTGACTTTTATTTAGTTCTGAAGAGCCAGACAGCCCATAAATGGTGAGATAAATATTCTGGAGTTACAAGACATACAAAATAAAACCTGGAACTTTCTGTTCTGCTTTACTGTTAGAAGTCTTCTTAGAAATTTCAGGTGTCAGTGGCTGTTTCCTTGTCATGGGCCATATTCTACAGGTCATTAAATGTCCAATTTTACTGCTTGAAAGGTAAAGTGCTCAAGAATATTTCTTTTTTTTTGCTGTTTCCAAAGAGGATAATGCAACCATACAGACAACACACTTCATTTAACTGTGGTGGAAAGAACCTGAAAGTTTTCTTGTACAAAACCAGCAGTGCCTGAAATAAAATAACTTCTTAATTCAGGCCAGTCAGATCCCTACAAGTGATCTCATTTACAACAGACACACACTCACCTACCACATTCACCTGGTTTTGATAACCAGCCCCAGTGTATGCCACAGTTCTAGAGTACACATCACAGGCTGCTTCTAATTAATTAATTCAATAGAGACTCCTTTTAGCTTTTCATTGAGAAGACCTTGGGTGAGTCAGAAATGTGAACAGTACTAGAAAACACTTTTCAAAGAGAGATAGAGAATGAGTGTTTCATGTATTGATCTTAACTGTCTAGATTAAAAAGTATTTTCATAGAACTATAAGGGCAAGCAAATCAAATGTTGGCTGGCACTCAAAAGAAAGTTCTTCCTGTTTAAAATCTTTTAGTAGCTGGTCATTAGGAGAGAAAATTGACATCCACAGCTGAAACCTGCTGCATTTATGTTGTATAATCTAAAAATCTGGTCTGCGTTCTCTTTGTTTCATTTTTCCTAAAACACAGTCCAGCATCCTTAAACTACAGAGCTCTGTTGCATTATGCAATCAAATTCCACAATTCCAGCTTTTTTAAGCAAAAAGCACACAACACAAATGGTTCAGCTGTCAGGATTTGCTGTGATCTGCCTTAGCAGTTCTATCCAAAGGTGTTTATGAGACATGCCAGTGTGCACAACAGACACAAGTACTTCAATGCAAGAACAGTTGATTCCTGCGTGCCACTGGCCATTTGTTCACTTGTGTTCTTCTATTTTCATCTCTGGAGCAGTTGCCTGTCTCTCAAAGAAATGACCTAATAAAAGATCAAAAATGACATTTCAAACCCAAGATTAAATAACTATGGGACAGATTTTGTTCATTCACAGCGCTAAACTACCATTTTTCTCCCCAGGGCTATACAGTTGAACACAAGAGGAGAATTTTGTGATAGGTTGGCAATTATATTTACCATTAACTAAGGATTTATTATCACTAATAATTGTATTAAGTGAGAATATACTTACTGTTTTTCAGGGGGTTAAGTATAATTTAATATTGTTGCTGAAAGGTTCTCTATATACAAAGCAAATGCTGTTTAAGAAACATAACTGGCAAGATGTTTGTACATCTCAAATCCTTTACAACATTCCTCTGGGTAGGAAAACACTGCCAGATCTGTTTTACAGGAGGAACTTGTTGTTAAACTGGGAATCTTGATTCCAGCTGCATGAGAAGGCTTAAAGCACCTCTGGCCACCTGGTTCAGAGATATAAACCTGGACTGGCCACTTGAGACTCCTCTGTAGGGAATGAGGAAGAGAGGAAAGTACCTGCAACTGGAATTCAGATACTACATGTCTCCTTTGAAAACGCTGTGGTCTAGTCTGAAACAAATTTAAGTCTGTTGCCTCTCTACTGGGGTGCCTAAGGGAGCCTGAGATGCACCCTCAAAACAGACTTCTGCTCCCCAGTTGTCACCTTTCTGCTGGGCACATGAGTGCCTCATCCCCTGGTTTTAAGCCGAAGGTGATAGAAAAGGCTGGTGATCAGAGCAATTACCCAGGGAAGGGGGAGACACAAATCCGAGCTCTCTTGCCAACAGAGTACCCAAACCCTGGGATGACATCAGGGCTGCCACACCACTTTTCACTCCTCTTGATGACCTCTGTCCTCTTGATTGCCTGGGCAGATTTGAAGAATTTAAAAGTAAATTAATAAAGAGGAGCTCTTGCAGTCCATTAAAGAGGGTAGAGGATACAGAGAGAAACCTGGATTTCAAGACCTTATTCTTGAGATTCTTACCTGGTTTCACCTTAAACTATCAGCTACTGAAATACAAAATTTAATGTTGGGGACAGTCAAGCATCAAGCTCTGTATCTATCAGTAAAAAATGCAGCTTCACAGTTTCTGGACCACTAGGGATGAGTCAAAGATCACAAACTGGAGAGCAGGGTGATCTTGCTGGGGGTGGCAGCAGCAGCACAGAGAAGCTGGCAGCAGCTGGCAGCTCAGATCACTCCTGTTTGCAGAAATTGCTACTGGAATTATTTGCTCAACTCAAGGATTGGACAAATAATCAGAGATTTTTTAAAAATATATTAATTAAAATAACTTGAGGGCTAGGGAGAATACTTGACAAAGCTTAAAGCACTCATTGTGGTTCCTGTATCAAAGAGGAGGCTTGAGGGTGACCTAACTGCAGGGACTACAGTACTACAGTAGCACATATCTTCAGTACTACATATCTTCATCTTGCACAAAAAAAAATGTGTTACAGCACCTAGGTACTGATTTCAGATGCATTCAAATTAGAAATAGGGCACACAATTATCAGAACAAAGATGGCTAACCAACAGAACAAATGACCCAGGAAAATGATTCTCTCCCCCTTTGTAGTTTCACATGAAGATGGCTTTTTTTAACATTATTTGTGGCAAAATGTTAACTCCTACTGTGATCAAACACAGACTGCTGGCTGCAAAGCAGGGTGATGTGTCCTGCAGTATACAGAAGGTCATACTCAGTATCAGTAGTATTTATTGAACAGCAACTACAGTTAAGTGCGTATGTTATTAAATGTACATAAGAAGATAACCCCCACTGGCTTCCTTTGTGAGCAAATAGTACACAGCAAACAGCACACAGCATTGTACCCTGCTGTTGAAGTCAGGCTTTCTTGGTACAAAAATCAAAGTGTGGGGGTGCCCTTCCCTTGACTGGGATGTGAGGTGCAGTCCAAACTGAGGCCAGTGTCTACCACCCTGGAAGCTTAAACATAAACACTGAAACTATGAATGTTCATGACACAGTGAATGAGGAGAGCTCAGGAGGCCCAGCCCTGATTATTTTTGTGTTTGAATATACCTCTTTGAAAACAAGGAGGAAAACCAAGCAGGTGTTTACACAGGCAATGAGGGCTCCTGTGGAATATTAAGCTCTACATTTGCTTATTCAGCTTTCATGTGGAAATATCCTTTCTGTGGGTTGTGTTTTGGTCAGTCAGGATACCTGCTGGCTAATCAGAAAAGATGTGCTAACAACAGCACTAATGAGAAGTGGTACCTGAAAAGGGTAACAGTGTGGTGGCTGCAGTCCTCATCGGTCCTAGCCACTTTCTTGATAAAGTCTGTGATACTGCAGAGAAAATGATACCACTGCATCTTGGGGTTGAGGAGGAGGAGCAGGTTGAGGCTCAGGCCCAATGGTGCACCACAATGACTCTAGCAACAACACACTGCCAGAGCAATCTGAAGGACACAGGAATCTATCCTTATAGGCACTCATAGCACAGGGTACTATGCAGCAGCTAGACCCTGAAACAAGTGTTCCAAGATTTATTATTGCACATGTGAACAGGGACATCAAAACTGCTGGCATAAAAAAGAAAACAAAAGATAGAGAAGGAATATCCTACATGGGTGTCTTCACAGCAGAAGCAGCACAAAGGAGCCCACTTTGGAGGAAAATGGTCAGCCACAGCTGCCCTGTAAGAAATACAAGTTTTCCTTTGAGTAGTTGTAACGTTTTCTCTGGTTCTTACAAACTGAAAACAATCAGGTCATGCAGCAGTTGCTAAAATATAATTCAAGCAATCCACATGGGATATGCTGGCTTGTACCAGTGGTGTCTGTTGCTTCTCAGTAAGCGGGAAGAAATAACTCGTCATTATAATATTTACACCCCATTTTACAGTCTGTCTTTATGGTGGTTTCCAGAACCATAAAAAATCCTCAGGCTCTCAAGACAAAACTTCATATCATTACTCTAATTTGCCTTGTTGAGAAATATAATGATGTATCAACACACTAACACAAATGTAATGTCTGCATTGCATACAAGATAGCTACTTAATGTCACTATCTACAGGGTTTTATACATAGTTTGAAAAGATAACTTTGCATTCGTGTTGGCAGCTGGTAGTTAAAGTTACGTACATGCTTAGTCTCAGGGGCACATTTTCATCCCACACTGTACTAGATTAATGCAGCTAATACAGACAAGAATATGATGGATAAAATCTATGGCACATACAGTCAGCTTGCAAAGAAATGGAGGTATTTTTCCTGTATGCTCAGTGAAGGAACTAATGCCAGCTGGTATTAGCCTCCTCCTGTGCAGTCTGTGCTGTGCTAGGGGATTCTGCTGTGGTGGCTGCCGTGTAACCTCCAGTTGGGAGCACACAGGGAGGATGGGAGAGCTGTCAGTCAGCTGGGGAGGTCTCTTGAGCAGCACAGACCACTGGAGTCCATTGTGTGTGCAGAACTTCATCTCAGCCAGTGAAGCACAAGGGGTATGGGCTACTTCCCATTTGTTACAGGTAAACTGAGCTTAAAGAGGTTTGAAGCTCCTCTGTGCAAAAGTAAACGAGAAAGGCTTAGGAAAAGGCTCAACCAACAGCTACAGAACAGACTGACTGCTGTCATGGTTAGGTCAAGTTCTAGGTAATGAGAGCCCTATGGAAATGTAAGCAGCTTCTCAGCAAGTAAAGAGAAATAGCAACCATTATCTCTAAATCTTCACAGATCCTGGAAATGTCTGGTTATGGTATTCTCCTGAATGGGACATGCAAAGACAGTTTATTATGTTTGTAGTCATCTACACAGAGATAAACCAGTGACCCAATATGCAAAAATATCTCATTGGTTATGAAAGTACCAGCTTGAGTCTCCACAGAGAAGGAAAACACACTAGTGAGGTCTTGTACCATCTCGTGTGTTTTATGTGTTCTGCAGTAGATGTGCCTCACAACAGCTAGTGGCTGTTAGACCAGGACGTACCAGTGACCTTATCCACAGCCTGTGAGCTCAGCTGTACCTGGAATGGACATCTTCCTGTGGGAGCTGAACAGCCGAGGGAGGGATCTTTCACTCTTCCTATTCCCAGTGTCCTGCAGGTCATGGGGGCTGACAGCTGGCCAGCCCTCCTGCAATGGGCTTCCTTTCAAAGTATCACGA
The DNA here is from genome assembly GCA_002631895.1 of Agapornis roseicollis. NCBI lineage: Eukaryota > Metazoa > Chordata > Aves > Psittaciformes > Psittacidae > Agapornis > Agapornis roseicollis. The sequence goes on along the minus strand of NDXB01004889.1, from coordinate 10,553 downwards.
CCTGAGTCACAGCTGGAATTCTGCTGTTTCTGGCACTTCTGACTTGCCCGGGCAATAGCACAGGTGAGCTGCAGGTCTAAGGATTTGCTCCAAACCAACACTTTCCATCTGATCTTCTGAGCACAGTGTGTTATTTGGAGGGCAAATTAATCATGCTGCAGCAAGACAAAAAGACTGCTTATCAACTCCCAGCTGGAGTTAGTTAAAATCCCCCTGCTTCAGCATAAGCTGAAACTATCAGTGGCTGATAGACTGCAATTGTCATCAAATCTACAGTCTGCATTTAGTGATGGGTTTTTTGTCTTTGCAGAGTTTGACCACTGACTGCTCTGGAGCAATGAGTGTGACTAAAGTAAGTCCCTGCTCAGCAGCCACTGGGTTTTTAATTAGGAAAAGCAAAGCTTTTCTGGAATCATTTAATTTCCTTAAAATGTCTTCTGTCAATATTATTCTCCTGCTTTTCTATCCTATAATAAATCAAATTGGTCACCTGTATTTGATGCCTGTGCTGTCCTTTGCCCAGGCAGTGAGACTGAAAGCCTTTTCTGAATCCTGCACAACAAAGTGGATACAAAAGCAAGACAGGCAAACTCTCTCTTGATGGTGCTTTGTGACACCTCTCATTCATGGCTTTGACCCTCGCACAAAGCAGACCAAACCCTGTACTCACATAAGCTCATTTAAGTTTGACTACACTTGACATTGTTCTCCAATGCAGGATCATGGCTGAGCAATTGCCCCTACCTTGGAGAAACTGTTTCTATTTCTGTGGCTAGGGGTTTTTTTCCAGTCTAATAACTAAGACTGTATTTTGCCCCAGTGACAAACACCCTGTAAATAGGAAATAGAAGCATTTGTCCTCTTGAAATTGGACAGAGAGGTCATATTAACTTAACAGGTTCTAAATAATGGCCTCAGAAAAGGTGTTAGTTGGAAATTAGCTTCCATTTCTACTGATCTGGGTGAATTTCAAAGTTCTTCATAGCAGCCTCCATATGGTCACCCATAGCTTGAGCTATTCAGTCCCCTCTGAGTATTGATTTTTGGTCCTAGAATATTTCTGTTCCACACAGACATGTTATCCAGAAACTGTTCAATACAGTGAACTTTTATTCTTGATTCAAATGCTGAATTTTGTAACAAGTTATGGAAACATTTAAATCAGAGGGATGAACCCTGTATAATTGCAAATATCTCCCTTCATGTGGGTTTGGGGGTTTTTTGCCATTTTTCAGGTTTCTTCCTCCTCCTGGTTTTTCTTAAGACAGGTATTTCACATCTGAGGCTTGGCAGGTTTGTGGGCTATGCTAGTACAGTAAGGAACACTTTTTCTCCTTGAAATGTAGCAAGCAGGAAAGAAAATACTGCCAACAGCTATGGACCCCCAAAGGAGGCTTAAGTACCACTGTGGGTAATTTTGCCTGGAGAAATTTACTGAGAAGCAAAGGCAATGCCTAAATATCATTTTATTTGTATGTTGCTCATTTGAATAACAGTGTAAACACCCATTTTACTTGAGTTTCTTTGTCTCTGCTGAGAGATAGATGGGGATTTTTGAAGAGGCCGGAGGAGCACCATGTTGTGGTACACTGTGCAACATTCAGGCACACCAAGAGACCTTTTTCTCTTGGCAGAGTATGCAGCAATAAACATCACTATAATCATCATCAAGAAGTGAATAAGATAGAGCTGCCTTAGCCAAACCTTCAAAATCTGCATCCCCCACAATGGGTTAGTGGGAATCTCACAGTACAAGCAGTGTTTTCCTGAGCAGACTGCTGGTGTTGAACACACAGCAGGAGAGCACTTTCTAGGCACAAAGCTCGGCTGCCACAGTACACTTGATGCTTACATCCATCAAAGCCTTTCCCGGTTGACATAAGAAGCCAATAGATTTGGAATAGTTTCCTTCTCTCTGTGAACTCAGTATCTTCAGCTATGCCTGGAAGTTTCACACTCCCTGCCTTTTCTATTAAATCCCATGGAACACAGCATCTCTTTGTTCCTAGAAAGGTTGTTATCATGCAGGGGGCAAAACCGAACACTGCTGCACTCATTCTTTGCGACTGTTAGCAGCAGCAATAATCTCCCACTGTAATCTTTTCATTTTTTTCAGATGCAAAAGTGTCCTGATCCTGCAAGACAGCAAAGACTGTCCTTGGAGGGCTTGAGCACTCCCGTTATTCATCCAGCTCATCTAGAAAGATTTTTTTGTATTTCACTAGAAATAAAAAGTCAATTACTGTCACTCAGCTGTGAGGATTCTCTCTGATGCTGGTGCAAATAATATGTTCAAACCAGGGTTTTCTCCCATATAGCCAGATTCTTATGATCTCACCTTGTAAAGGAATCATAATCTTTTGCTACAATGAGTGGTCTGCTGCCCTGGTAGCTATAACAATGTGCATTTTACTCATTAATAACAAAAAACAACCTTCAGTAAAACCCAGAGGAGTAAAAGATGCCTCCATTTTTGGAGGAGGAAAAGACATGGCACAGATTCCTGCTCAGAGAGGTCACATTACTGCAGCATCTGTTTGACTCTGGAAGTTAAGGGATGAAATGGACAAAGTTAGAGGGATTGGGAATTTGCTGAAGAAGAGGCTTTTTGGAAAAGAGGCTGCTTTTGTGTTGTGTAAATTGTCATTATCTCTCAGCATGATAACTGTGAGATCAATAGTGCCATAGAAACCAGCAATGGGTAGTGCTCATGCTGCAGCTCATTAAATGCTCTTAAGGTGTGTCCACACCAGTGCTTTGTTTCCAACCAAAAGCACATGCTGCAGTTACCCCTTTTCCTGCACTTTGGTTTACATCATAAAGTGGGTCTCCGTGGATGCAAACTGGAGCCAAATAAAGGATCACAGGGCCATGCCTCTTCTTTCCACCATTCCCAGTGCCAAAAGGACCAACATTATCTTCTGAGAGCACCACCAGAGTCCCTAAATGTCCATAGTCTGGCAATGTCCTTAGCCTGTCAATGTGAGCAGAGAAGTGGGACTGCAATTGTATTTCTGCCCCACAGTAACTGGAATTAAAGGGTACTCCAGTAAGCACACAGAGGGTGGGATTGTCCTTTGTCATAGGCCACAGTAGGGAAAGGTTTCTAAAGCTACCAATAAGTACCATGTCTGTATCAGGAAGAAACAAGTTACAAATTCTTTTTCTGTCCTTGGACTATAGGAGAACCCTACAGACTGACTCACATATGAATATCTAAAACTAGGCCATATAATTTCTATCTTTTATGGCCAGATGTGCAGAGACCAGAAGACAAACTGACTTGCCTTAATATTTAGCCACATCTATGAATAAAATGTTTTCCTGGCAGAGAGCACAGGGACAACCACGGGCGTGGAGCCAATGCAGCTGAAGATGCTCAGGATCCCTGAAAACCTGGGGGACCCTGAATCACAAGATGGGTAATGCCCATAGCAACCTCAGTCCTGACTCGAATGCTAAGGTGTATGGGGTACTCCAACTGCAGGCTGACAGTAACTATGAGCAGGAGGTTACTAGCAGGAACAGGCTTTAATGCATTGCAAACAAGTTCTGTTGAATGGAAGGGGCAGATTGCTTCATAGCAGCTTTGAAAAGTATGTATTTCATGATGAAGTTAAGTTAGCACTAACATTGTTAGCTGGGCTCTGTCTTGCCTCAAGTCATTAGGCAAAATAGGCTTGATTTAAAAAAATAGCATTGTAGTTCATCAAAACCTTTGTGCTACTGGGCAGAATGGGAGCTTGTGTTAGGAAAATGACTGCCTTTCCAGCCTCTCAGTCAGTGCACCCTAGGAATGCTCCCTTAGAATTCTGTGTTAGTTAGGATGACATGCTTAAATAGCAGAAAATAAAGTGTTTTTCATTCAAAGAAAGCTGTGAGCATCTGCCACAAACCCTCCCAGCAATGCAGCACCGCTAGGAAATGGCAAATTTACTCCTGGAGGTACTGGAGCAAATTTCTCCCCTTTCTGAATGCATCAGTTTCCAGTGTGTTGCTGCTGATCCAGGTTCACCTGCCCCACTGCAGATTACACCCACGTGGGTATCTCAGGCTTCCCTCCTGACTGAAGGACTGTGAGGTGAGGGAGGTTTGGGCACCTGGAGTGGTGGCTGCCAGCGAGGCTGCCTGCATGGAGACAGGGCAGAGCATCTCTTCTGCCATGGACAGCATTCACATGGTCAAGTGTATCAGACATTCAGTTTTCACCTCATACAGCAGGCTGTCACGTACCTGGTTCAAGGTCACTGGTGTCCCGCTCCACCCGACTCCTCTCATCAGAGGAGAGAGCTGAGGAGTTCTGTTGTAATTAATAACTGCATCTATCGCCCTGGGCTCAGTTTTTTCCCTCCATTTTTAATTTTACGTTTTGCTTACCAGCTGTTCTTGTTCATTAGAAAAACAAACCTTCCCTAGTTCTTATTAGCACCATATGTCTTCTGGTTATTTGAGAAATGAATGCAAGATATATTTAACATATTAGTCAAATCATGATGGGCAAAAAGATTGAAAGGTAAAGCTGAGAAGATGCACAGGAGACTGTATCGTCTCACTGCTACTCATGCTGTCCACAGCTAAACCCAAACCCACATCCCACCACAGTCCTCCCTCCCTATTCCAGTAGTGCCTCCACAGCTGCAGTGATATCACAGCAATGTCTCTGGCTCTCAACAATTCACCATCAGAGATTTTTTTCTCCTCACTCCTTCTTCAGGGAAGTTAGCACTGACCTGAAACCAGCTTTCAAATGTGAGCCCAGAGCTGGAGCTAATTGGAGACAGTTGTTTCTAAAACACTTGCAGAATTTCACAGGGCTGTTATGAACATTCAGAAACCTGTGCAGCACAAACCACAGCAGGCTGCAGTTTAGTGCTTTCCTCCTTACAACCCTCAGCATGTGATGCTTGAAGCACATTTTTCCTGAAATCTCTCTATCATTGCACATCGAAACACAGTTATTTCATTTAATCTGTGAACACAGAAAATCAGTTTTCTTTGGGACATAATAAGGGAAAATGTCTAACCTATTTCTTTTCTCCAAGAGCTTCTGTCATGCAATAAATCCTATTCCAGTATTTATGTATTCAGTCCCCATCCTGACATCCTGATTGGTAAAGGAGAATATAAACAGCCCAGAATTCGGCTTAACGCCTCTGCACCTCTTCTGAAAGTGTGACATGTCATCTGATGTGCATTACCTCCAGCAGCACACAATCCCTTGGCAAAATGAACGTGTCCAGATTTCTTAGCCAATCTATTACCATCAGACCCAGAAGCAACAGAGATGCTGACTGACACCTTTACAGCATTGGCATTGAAATCCATTGTTTAATGCAGATCTGCAAATGACTATGCTGACAGGAATGGAATTCTATATGTTTATATATCGATATATAGAGAAATTTTCACATGAAAATCTATGTATTTCCTCTGGTAATTGGACTTAGATTATGAACATCATTGTTGATGATAGTCCTTTGTTTGTTTGTTGTTTTTTCATAGGGAAAAAAATAGCAAGCCATTAATACTCTGAGATTTCCTACCCAGAAGATACAGGGAACATGAACGGCTTTAAGTGGATCTTCTGCAGCAGAAAATCTTGTTTAGAGTAATAACAAAAACTTGCCATTTCTCCTGAGAGGCTGAGCATATGCTGGAGGTGGGTTATTTTCATTTTCCCCTGAAGCACACCTGGAAAAAAATGAAGCACATGAGTCACTAAAGATAATGTATGAAAATGTTGAAAAGGCAGGAAAAAATCCAATTCTTCTGATCACTCACTCAGCATGCTGCACAGAGGACTTCTTACAATCCATTACAGGAAATTTAAGCAATAGATGGATTGCAATAGTTTAGAGGAGTGGACAAAAACAGTAAGGTAGAAATGGCTTACAGTAGGTGCAGCATGATTAATAAGGTGCTCATACTGGGCATGGAGGGAAATACATTATAATATTTGGATTTAATGGTTTATAGCATGAAATCTTCCAAAGGTTCCCATAAAAAGTATTTAATAGCTGGCTTGTGAGGGATATAAGGGAAAGCTCCAAGTGCAATTTAATTGTATTCAAATTATTTCAGACCATACAGTTAATTTCTGAGGCACATGATTTCTTCTTTATTGTTCTATTAGTCTTAGGAAGATTTCACTACCCCTGCTCCAGCCCAAGGGTGTGGGTATGGACCTGATTCCTAACTCCTGCAGCTGGCAATGTGCGTAGGAGCAGGAGCTGTATGGACTTAGATCTGCACCAGGGCCAGGTTTGCTTGGAGCAGGCCCAGGAAGCAGCAGGAACCCCAGGGCTGTGCTGCGCATCCAATCACTCACCCCTGCTCCTGCCTCCCTTCTGGGCCTGGGGCTCCCTGTGCATCCTGGGGAGCCAAATACAACCTGAATATTAGTCTCATCAGAGTGAGCCCCAGCATCACCCATGGACACAGCACTGCTCTGTGAATACTCTGGGCTAGCTAATATTTTCATCATAGGCAGCAAGGACATATATACCTTGCCTAATTACTCCTCTTGGTAAAAAGATTGTTTCTTGCAGGAGGGAGAGCAGGTGTACGTGGTGATGGTAATTGGTTTATTGAAATCAACGTATTAGGGCTTAAGTTGTAGAGATTTTAATTTGATCTATTTAGGGGGGAACTGATAGATAATTTGAAGAATGTGCTGGATAACCACAGCATCAATAACAGATGTGGTTAACTTATGGAGATCTGCCTGCCCTCTGTTACTTTCAAAAGTGCATCTGATGGCTCCCCCCTGGGAAAACTGTGGTGCAAAAGGAAGTCTGAGTTCTAACTTTTTTGTTTCTCAAATTAGACTTTCAGGCCAGGATCCTCAAGGATGTCTAAGAATGACCAATTTCCTTCTGGATCAATGTGGACAGGGACTTTGCATAGCCATGGCTCAGTATTTTATGAGCAGTCTAAGTTCCTGAGCAGTTGTCAATTCGAGTGACTTCCCTTCCCTTCAGCTTCCCTTCCCCTCTACTTCCCTTCAGCTTCCCTTTCCTTCTCAAAGCATTTCCTACAATACATTTCTCCAGCATTTCCCAATGCACAAAGTTCTTGGAAAATTCAAAGCTTTTGAGATGAACGTTTCACTCTCCCAGGAGAATGATGGTGCATTTCCAGACAGTCAAGTCTCAGATAGACTTTTCCATTGAATCTTTGAAAAAGGAAGGGTGGTTAGGATAAAATTAGCAGCAAAAGGCACCAAGTGTACCAAAGCAGTGGAAATCTTATATCAGAACCATGATTAAATACCACCATTAGCATGTGTCAACAGATATTACAGGAGTTTGGAAATTAAGCTGCTGTAGCTGTAATTACTGCAGAACTGTTCTGTCTTAAAACGTTCTTTCAAATTGACACAAACCCACTTAGAAATAAAATTCAATATCAAAATCTTGCATCTCCCACGGGCAGCTGCACTAAGAGGTAGTTTGGGGTCTTTGTTAAAAACCACCATCCCCCCATGTGCCAAGACTGACGATTTAGTGCAGATTTCTCCTGTGATTCTTACACAATTGAAAGCATCCAAGCAAGACTGCAAGATGCTGTTGTGACTCTGTTTGTAGGACATGGGTGGAGAGAGGGCATTATCATGTGAAATCATTCACTCTCTGTGTAATTGATGAGCAGAGTGCTTCTTGGTATCCATACCAATTGACCACTTAAGCACAACGCTGGCAGTTTGTTTTCTGACCTTGTGGCTTGGGTCACCCAAAATCCTTGGTTGATTTTCTCTGTAAAATAAGCAGAAAACTTAGCTTTACTTCACAGAATGCCAGCATCATTTGCATCAGCTGCATGCTAAAACCATGTTGTATTCGTGTCCCATGGAATAGCTGTTTACCTCTGATCAGTCTGCCCTATTTTCTTCATCTGCCACTCAAACCGTTTCTTCATACGAGCAGGTATTTGGTGGGTGAGTGTTTGTAAAAGGCACACGATGGTGATTTTTACTGGAAAATGGAAGCTCTGACAGCAAGTTTTCCTTCTGAAAAGCTGGACCAGTCTGTCTATTGACACCGCAGTAGGACTCATTTAACTTAATGACTAGATTTTGCATTTCTGTAACTCCTGTAGGGGTCCAGCTCAGTGCAGTGACAGGCAGTGTATCTTACCAGCCTTTTTGCATGTCCCTCTCTTGATTCATATGTCTAAATTAGAGCGTTTCAAAAAACAATCAATCACTGCTGAAAGATGAAATGAGATCCTAATCCTTTTGGTCATTGATCCAGAGAGTTTAAGCCCGTTAGAGAACAGCAGGTTCTTTCACCTCTCCACAGGTGTCACAGTTACTACATGATATTCTTGCATTCATTCTTAAGCCTAACAATCTGTGCTTGACCAGAGAGAAGTGTCCTCCTGTTGCTGGGAGCCCGCCTCTTCCCTGACTGCCTACTCCAACAGCTACCCATGCCAAGTTCATATTAGCACCTCATTTTAATTCACTCAGATTTTCCATCTTCAGCATCCAGCCATTGAGTCTCATCATACCTTCCGCTGCCCTGAGCTTAATGAGCCATTTGCTAACTGACATTTTCTTCCTGGCTTTCCAGGATATTTTCTTCCTCCAGGTCACTATCAGATGATGAATGCCAGTTGGAGAGGACCTTAAGTAATCTCATATCATGGGAGTTGTCTGCCCGTGGCAGGGGGGTTAGAACTAGATGATCTTATGGTCCTTTCTAACCCTAACTATTCTATGATTCTATGATGTTTCATTTTTATTTCCAGTAGTTCCAAAATCTTTGAAGCTCACCAATTTCAGTGCTTACTCCAAACATTATGCCCTTTTTGTGGGTTTTTTCTGTGTCTTCAGTAGCCTTTCTACTTTTATAATGTCCATTAATGATGGACAATAATGTTAGGATGCAATGTGTCACTCCCCAAAAGCACCTCCAGTGACTCAAAGGAAAGAAGGAGAGCCTGGCTCAGATGCTTCTAATCACCTGAATCCTTTCTCTGAACCATTCCCAGGTCCTCAATGTGGTTTCATAATGCCATGCATACAGGGAGCCCAGTCATTGGCCCAGCCATTGGCCCAGTCTTACTTGTTAACCCCCTTCTTCAGGCTCACAGAAAATGCCCTTTTTCTCAGTGTCAGAGGGGGCTGACCCTGCACTCATGCTCACCATAACCTTTTCTCAAGTTCCTTCTTTCTAGGGCACAGTCCCCCATCCTGTGGGTTTGGTGTGAAAACCTTGGCCCCACTCAGCTGACCAGTACTTGAATGCACCTCTCATCTCCCTTCTTTTCTTCATAGACAACCCTAATAGCAGTTAAATGCTGGTTGCCTGCAGATCCTCTCTGCTCCTGCTGCATTTCAGCAAAGGTTTCTTCTTGGTGAGACCTTGTGTGAAGAACCCCAAGTCATCCACCTGCTCAGCAGCATCTATATGACATTGCCTTTCTGCACACAGGAGGCAGACAGGACTCCCCACACAGTGAATACTCCCAAGTCCTTCCCAAGACACTCCAAGCATCCACAGCTACTTCAGCTATGTGGGCTGGCTGTACTTTTGGCCAGCCTCAAAAGGCCAGTCCTCCCACAGGACAAGGTAAATCACTCTAGATTTCTCTGAATGGCTGCACAGCTCTAAGCTCTGCCTGATATTGCACCAGCATCATCTGCAACTTTTCTATTATGAGGAGTTTCAGACTTGCTTTGAGAACACTGGCAAAAAAAAACACTGTGGCATGCTGGGTGCAGCACGGATCCATGGAGCATCCCACCAGACATAGCCCACACAGTGACCATACCTCATTCCCTGCTGCTCCTTGCAGCCTGCCAGTGAGTTGGTACTTCATCCATTTAACACACACATTTTTCATGAACACTGTTTAACCTTCATGCTGCAGACAGAATATCACAGATCCTTGAAATGCTATATGAGAGTTTGCTATATACATGCAGCTAACTTTTTTTTGAGCTAAACTTTGTTTAAAACAAGATGATGACATTTGCTTAATAGAAGAAATTAAACATTGAGCAGTTAAAGTCCACATGTAAGTACGTGCTATTTCAATCTATGGACAGGGTAATGGCTGGTAAAATACCCATGACTGAGAAGTAGAGTTGCAAAATACAGACAGAACATCATAGACTATTTTGATTGCTACACATATTCATCTCTGATATGGGCCCATGATGTCCTATTGATAGCAGGGCTTTTCCTGTTGGCCTCAGTGTACAGAGAGGTCTGAGTAGAGCAGGTTGCACAAAAGAGCAAAGGTGAAGAGTGACAGCCCTGCAGGTGGGTGACATTGCAGTGGGGCAAGAGGGGAGTCCCCTCAGGGCAGCAGCGAGGTGCAGCAGTCAGAGCTTCTTGGAAGGGCACGAGGGGGGCACGGGCATGGTTGTGCATTCAGTGGAGACTGGCAACACATACTGAGTGTTAACGCAGCTCTCCCTTGCTAGCGTTTTCTTTCAGCTAGAATGACCAGGAGGGAAGCTGGATCTTCATTAAAGGGAGAAAGGACTGTGAAGTGCAGCACAGAGCAGAGCACTCTGCATACAAATGAGAGGTAAGCCACAG
>NDXB01004887.1:30652-54520 GCA_002631895.1 Agapornis roseicollis | reverse complement strand
GTGTAATTTCTTTTTTTTTTTTTTTTTTTTTTTTTTTGTAACCAGACGTCCTCCATGGAGCAGTGCCTTAACTCAGAATGAAGATTCACGTCTGCTGGCTTATTTCATTCATGAGGGTGATTCTGTCCTATGTTAGGTTTAAATAATCTAAGGAGATTTGTGAAATGAAAATATTTCCGAATAGCGCCTTTTCTTACCCTGCTGTGCTTTGAGATTGCTGATGATAAGCTCTGCTATCCTACAGTGAGGCTGGGCTAAGCTCTGAGCTGCAGTCAATAATAATAATAGCATGGGATTAAACAACACCTTGCAGCTTCAAAGTGTCTTTATGGACATCACCAATTAAAAAAAAAAAATTAAAAAAAATTGTTTGCCTTTAAATAACTTTAGTAAGACTAAAGGTTACTAGGACTTTGGGCAGCAATCTGAATGGTGTGATTCATGCAAGAAAATCCTTCCCAGTGATGGTCATACTTGTTTCTGTATATTGTGTTCCTGTACTTTGTCACAAAGATATGCTACTAAGTTCTTTCCATATAGTAGGATAGTTAAGCATCTTACATCCAGTCTGGTTTGTGTTCTGTGTATATTCAGGATTCTAGTTGTAGCAAGTTAGGGTAACAAGGTATTTGTATGTAGTTCCATCCTAATAGTTACAAATCATTGCATTAGATTTCCAGACTAGATATTCTTGAAAGTATCATAAGGTGATGAAATAATCACTAGGAAACTGGTACCAAATCTTGCAGGAATGATCACTCATAGGAAAAACTTCCATCATCTGTGTAAGTAAGAAGTGACATGAAGTTTTGTTATATGAAATTCAGAAAATTGCAGGATATAGTGTTGAATGTGCTTGCTTCTGTACTGGAAAAATGCTTGGACTGCTGACAAAGTATTTGATCAGGAATATAGACAGTAATATATACATACACCAGTGTGTATTGACAATTAAGTTAGAAGAATTTGACTAAACAAAGTGCCAAGATATGTAGTTCATTTGCACACTATGACTGTGTAATACTTTCCAAGGAGCTAAAATAGACTGGAGGGTTTGCATAAAGACTTTGTACGTTATCTTTTGTACAATGCTCATTGACATTGCAACATAAAACAAACAAACAAACAAACAAAACCAAATCCCCCAAAATCCCACAAGAATGTAGAATCAAGGAGAATGTTACGTTTTCATTCATAATTCCTCTGACATTTCAAAGGAAGAGAAAATGTGTTTTGTCCAGCAGTTTGCACACTGAAGTATTTAGGGTGAGGATGAGGAAGATGGTATGAAAATGACAAAATGGGATAAAATGGAAGAATTCTTCAGAGAAATGAGGGCTGACACTTCTCTTCAATCTGACTGATTTATAGAGGATCCAAATCCAACATCAAACCCAGCTCCTCTGCATGACCTTTTCCTTGTCAATGAAGAGGAAAATGTTCCTTGCACCTCCAAGCTGTGGATGTTCTTTAAAACAAGGATCATCTTGAACAAAACACTACCATCCTGTGGAAAACAGATGGAGGAGCAGTGCTAGTAGGTTTATATTGCCTGTAACTTAGGAGATTCTGCTCTTTGCCTTTTCCTGCATGCTGAGTGGACTTTGTTACAGATGTGAATTTTCTAGGTGGGTGAGTTTGCTGGGGTTTAGATGTTTTTCTGCTAGATATATTCCTATCCTGGCCAAACTGTGCTGTTCTATGAGCAGTGCTTTTCTTTGAGGGGTTTTTTATACTTCTCTAGGATGGTTAGAGCTCTGATTTGGAAGCCATGTAGAGCATCCAAATACAAAAGTACTTTTTAGGAACATTTCAGAAGAACTTTTGGTAGATGTACAGCAGGTATATCCAGCAGGAATCAGTCAAGTGATTTCAGGTTTTGGCAAATACAGATACTTAATCATCAGTATGTGGGGAGTCCTTGCACTCCGTAGAAACTCACAAATCACTCTTTCATTTGTTTAAGTGTAGCAAGAACAGGAGCTTCACCTACAGAAAAACTTGAGGTTTCATGTATTTTACTTGCTGGAATGGTAAAAACAAATCTGACATCCTGTCCAAGAATTAGCTATTCAAGGACAGTCAAATCTGCTCATGAGTAGAAATTAATACACGACAAGAACAGGCAATCTGTTAAAACTCCACGCCAGTAAGATTTGCTTCTGTGAGAACTTAAATGAGTTCCATAGCCCTTCCCTGGAAGTACCCCATATGCCTTTGTATAAGCCATCATTACTTCACTTTTTTCTTTTCTTTCTCTCAAAACTGCCGTATAGGCAAATCATGTGCAGTGAGTCTAGGTGTTATCAGTCAGGGATGCTTTAATGCCCTTTCACAGAGATAAAGAGGTGCTGAGAACACCTCTTGACTTTAAGGATGAACTCAATCAAGAGTTTTTTCTAAAGCCAGGAAATTATTTTAGCATATACTTTTGTCCAAATTCTTGGATTTTGGAGTGCTGGATTCAGTATTTCAGTAAGATTTGTTATTTCTTTTTGCTTTTTAAAGAAAGTAGAGTAGGCTATGTATATACTGAAGACCTATATAAGTGTCTGGAAATAATGTGTTAACATATTCATAAAACAAATTCTAAGTATCAAAATATGTTGTAGTAGACAGGAGAAGGAGCATATTTCACAAATATAAAGTTCTTTTGCATTTATTGAGTTAGTAACATTGGCTGGTGCCTCTCGCTTTGAATGCACTGAAAGCAGTGTTGGGTTTTTAAGATAGCCTCACACTGCAGTGGGAGGTAACCAACCCTGGAGTGGAGTAGAGTAGGACCACAGGGTGTGTTTATGACAGAAAAAAGAGTAGCCATATTGCATTCAAATGAAATAAGAGACATGGCTTTAAGGATATAATTTATAATTACCCAGCCTGGATCTAAATTATAATTACGTAGTCTGGAATTATGCCAACACATTGAAATTAATATTTCAAGTTTGGAGAGAAGAAAAATGAGATAGTGTTTGGCTGGGTTGGTAGTTGGCTGCTTTGCCAAGAAAGGTTGGACCAGATGATCCTGGAGGACCCTTCCGACTTGGTGTTCTGTGCTTCTATGATTGATTGATTGTCTGTCAGCCATGAACTCAGAACCAGGAGAGTTCAAGGAACCTTCCTTCCAAAACCAGATGAAGAGGCTTTTATAGAAAAACTTAAACACAGAATGAATATGTAAAAAAAGACATCATTATAAGGAAAAGACATGATGACATCTTTGAATGTTATTATGTGATTAGTAAATGAGAAAGAAGGATCATTTATATTCGAAAGAACCCTATTCATCTGTCAAGACTGTTAGGTAAGATTTCTCCCCTGACTTAACTAAATTTAGTAAGTTTATCCTAGGGCTGTAGTATATCCTGTGTGGTCTCTGAGAACTGGCAGGGCACAGCTCTCCCACAGGTGCTGGCTATTTGGGGGTTCTTGGCTATCCCAGGACATGTCAAAGGGCACCAGGCTCCAGTGTGTCAGCAACTGCACTAAGTTCCTGCAGTTGCCCAGTTGAATGAATCACTCTTCTCTCCATTGACTGCACTAATTAGGTTTCTGTAGATTTTAGAGGAGCTCATACACCTAACCCACTTTAATAAACTTGAATTTAAATATCATATCATAACCTGAATCCCATCCTGTGTGTCAGGAATAAGGTGAAGAGTCTCAACACAAACACAGCTCAGCATAAACACAGCTTCACTGTCAGAAGTAAATTATAACAAAGTACAACCCTTGCATTATTTTATTGGTGTTGTATTAAGAGGGTATTTTGATATTATTGATTTTAAATTACCTAAAATTAATATTTGCCTATTAACCCTGAAACATATTGATCTAAGCGGGGTAAGCAAATGCATCTAGTCCTTGTTCACGATTAAGCTGGCTGTTCTCATCTGTCCATGGAAAGCTGCTTCTGAGTGTCATACATCCAATGTTTTACCAGGCATCATTTTCAGTAGCATAACTAAAGCTAATTTGAGCATATGTTATCAACAGTTTTGATTCATGGTTTGTTAAACTGCTACTGACCACTGTTATCTCCTGTAATTTCCAGTGATGTATTATATTGTTTCCTATGTTAAGGCCTATGAAGAGGGTTAAGTTTGAGAGAGGCTTACATACCTCAATCAGCAGACCACTTTTACTAGTGGGGGTCTCACAGGGTACTTGAGCATTTTGGGTTAGCAGTGACTCAGAAAAAAAGAATGCCTTGTATGCTGTTTCCACCGGCACTTGGTCTTTTCTCAAAGGTTTGCTCACTAATTCCCAGCTCATCACGGTCCTCATCAGGCTCTGTAATGTGCTCATCGCACGCTCATTTCAAGCATCTGATTTGGCCAGGCTGTCTGCTGGGGAAAGTTTCCTCTGGTAGAAGTCTCCAAGCACATGAACAAGTGATCTCCAAGTGTTACTAATAAAAAATCCTTTAATCCACTTCAACAATGATAAATTAGAACTGAGAACTCCTACTTACCTTACAGATACATTCAGTTCAGTGTTTCACTTAAGTCAGGAAATCATCTTACGGAAAAGAGAAAAGCTCTAAACATCCTGATGTGGACAATGGAAATTAAAGGCCAAATGCTCAATTGCTCTTACTGGATACTGGTGACTGAAACTTTCACTGATATGGCTAGTTCATAGTAAATTCACTGGTCTTTGCTCTTCACCCTGACTGGAATTTCCCTTTTAATTTTCCTCACATTGTTATTTTTCATGATGAAAAAAAAAAAAAAATAGATGACCTGGGCCACAGAAATTCATATTGAACGAAGATCAGGCTAAAATATACTTCTCTGGATTTAGATGGATTTGCTACATTGCCCTGGTACTAAGCATGCCACACNTAATTTTCCTCACAATTTTATTTTTCAAGATGAAAAAAAAAAAAAAAATAGATGACCTGGGCCACAGAAATTCATATTGAACGAAGATCAGGCTAAAATATACTTCTCTGGATTTAGATGGATTTGCTACATTGCCCTGGTACTAAGCATGCCACACCTAAAATCTGTATTACTATACCTTCCAGTATCCTTACAGTGCCTAAAGGAGGCCTACAAGGACAAGGGGAAAGTGCTTTAAACTGAAAGAATGTAGATTTAAATTAGATACTAGGAAAAAATTCTTTACTATGAGAGTGGTGAGACACTGGCACAGGTTCCCTAGAGAAGCTGTGGCTGTGTTCAGGGCCAGGTTGGACAGGACTTTGAGCAGCCTCGTCTAGTGGAAGGTGTCCCTGCTCATGGCAGGGGCTTGGAACTAGATAATCTTAAAGGTCCATCTCAATGCAAACCATTCTATGATTCTGTCCACTTTCTATCATTTTTTTTCTGTTTCTATGTTGAGGAACATAGCAGATACAATGAAAAATGAAGTATTTTTATTCTTCTTTTCCAAAAGCATGGGAGTTTGAGAGAAGGGTTCATCCACAATGGATTATGCCTTTTGTGATCCCTACAGAACTCTTTTTCAGTAGTGGCACTTGAATGTTTCCCACAGTGCAGGTCATTGCAGCATTACAACAGACAGGAAGTAACATCCAGGAGATAGGAGGGCCCTTGGAAGGGTGTTTGGGTCTTCAGGTGTTCACTCTACCTGGCCTTACTGCTAAGTTCCTTGTTGGAACATCTCAGGTACCTCCTACATGACATCATTTTATGTGACCTGGTTAGGCTTTAGGAGGCAGCACATGTTCCAGTACTTGGTTTTCAAACATCCATCTGTTATTTGCAGGCAAATGTAGGCTCATTGTTTCATGTCTAATATTGAAAATCTGGCCCCAGCGGCAGGGTTTTTTGTGCATCAGTATGCTAACATCTGGCTTTTACTGACTTGGCAGACAGTCTGTATCATTAAGTAGTACCAAACTATGCATTGATCTGGACAGAGATGATCCGGCACCAATTTCCGGAAGCATGGTAGAGCTATTGGCAAATTAGATAGTTGGAAAAATTCTCCATCTCTCTTCGTTTTTGTGATGTATCAGGGAATAAAATTGAGGGGAAAGCAGAAAACAAACTAATGTGAATGTAATTCCCAAATTTCAATCTTCTGTATATTATGGGTCATTACCCGTTAATTTGCTAAATGGCAGTTTTCTGTGAAAGAAAAGTTTTGTTTAGCTGTATAATGATGACAGATGATGTAATTAGTATCATCCCCACATTGAAAATGATAAAAGCATTTCTTTTGTGTGTCACTGCTTTTAGACAGTATAATATCAAAAATGATAACTATGAAAATTGCGCTGGCCACTTTCAGATTGTGCATGTAGAATACCTCTGTGATATGATACAAGTAATGACAGGTACTTTGCCATGTATTCATTTTCTCCACTCTCTAGCCTTTATATTACAGTGAAATTAAAGCACGGCACTAAGCAAACCAGACGTGCCTGAATGCAGACCCATCTTATGAGACTGTAAACGGCCAGAGTCCCTTTGCTATTGCTGGTTATGATAATTAAGCAATTATAAACAGGGGTTTTGAGGGAGAACATTGAATCGTTTTTCAGTTAAAGAAGTTGGGGGGTATTTTAATTTCAGGCCACATTTGTTGCTTGAATTAGTTTTAATTATATTCTGTATAAGTACTTGCCCCATATCCTGGTCTTGATAGTGGTAGATATTCTCATTTAAATATAAATAAATGCCAAACTTATTTAACATGGAAAAGTGACTGCTGTGACTGTGTAGTAACAATTTTCTCTTTGTTGCCATGGTTTGGATTTTTATATAAGCTTTGCAAATATAATAAAGCTAATGGAGCTCTTCATCCAAGGAAATGGGTATATTCAAGAAAATAAATTACATTTTGCAAGCTAATGAGCTCTACTAATTGTGTTTATCCTCGTGAATTAATACAATTTAAGTAAATCTATCCCCCAAAAATCAAGCATTTGATTGCATTTTAGCTGCGTGGAAATCAGAACATCCGGATCAAATCTGGTTTTACTGGCTATCCAAGGGGTAGGGGGAAGGTTAATATTCATTGACTTGTACAGCTGGTGCAAGTTTCTAGTGAAGCAGGAAAAGAGTTTGCAAGTTGCAACTTTCATCATTATGGTTTTTTATTCAGCTACTTCCCACACAGGCACGATTCTCAACAAAGAGTTGTGTGCAATAAATCCTATATAATTCGATAGCAGGCATGTTCGAGTCATGCTAATTAGCCCACATGCCCATAGGACAGGATAAAGGAAGGAAGGAAAAGGGAATAACAGTTGTACTTTTTTAAGAGATAACTTGTCTTCACCCACTTTCCTCTCTCCCTCCCTTTTTTCACACTTTGCTTTGCCAATATTTATATTTCCTTTTTTCTTCTTCTTCTAAGCAGATTTTCATTCTAGTGAGGCATTTTGGGAGATGTAAGACAGATGAGAAAATTCTGTGTGTATTCTGGCAGATTTTAGCTTTTTTTCCAGTTTGGCTTTTTGGAATGATATGGGAGAGTAGAGAAAATGGCCAGTTTGAACACCTGAAATGCTGCAAATAGCTCCAAAAGCTCTCAAGCAAATGCTGTTGGTCAGCAGCAAAAGCAAGTAAGCACTGGCCAGGAGGTTTTTTGCTATTGGGGGTGACAGCAGTTGTCAGCAATAGGTCCTTATGGAGACAGTATAGATCGACATGCGTTGTGCTGCTGCCATTTTTAACACTGTCAGAGGGTGCACGCGTGAGATGAAGTCTGAGCCTAACTGACTGTACTTTCTTCATCCGGTCTGCACTATAGTGCTGCTTTTTTATCCTGCCAGATCATATTCAGCACCAATGCCAGAGTCCCAGCAGTTAAGCAGCCGTTGCAGATTCCTCAGATAGAGCAGGCATGAGATCAGAGCTCTCCTGTTTCTCGGCACGAGGTTCCTCTTCATTTAAAACCCAGATTGGGAAGCAGAGCCAGACAGCCTTTCTCAGCTGCTGACAAATAGCGTCTAAAAGGTGGAAAGCAGACACAAAAAGGGCTCAGAAATGAAATTGTTTGTTTGTTTGTTTATTGCAGCTCAGGTAAGAGTTTGGATTATCTTTCCCAGTCCGTGCATTAAAAAAAAATACACTTCTTCCATCCCTGGCATTCAAGTGCTGAGAAGGTCTGTTAGGATTTGTCTTCTAGAATTTTTGGATTAATTGTATTTGTGTGATAAGAGCACAGCTCCTCAGTGTAGATGCAATTGCACTTTAAGATGCAATTGCACACTTAGAATAACTTAATTCTAGAAGGAGTAGAGAAGAAAAATTGAGGCTGATCTTATCTGATAAAACCTGTAACCTGGTATAATTGTGTCCAGACTAGGAGTTGTGTGGGAATAACTTAAGGGGGAAAAATAGTCTTGTAAACAAAATATTTAGATAAGGAGAACTATTGATGCACAGAGCTGTTCTAGATTCCACAGATTCCCAGCTCCTCAAGCAGGCATTGACACAGACCTTAGCAGCTCCAAAGGAGCCATGCCACAGATACTTAAGTGTAGGGTCCCAAAGTACACATTAACAAAACCATTATCTTGTCAACAGTATAGAGTGTAGAGTTGTCTTCAGCAAAGGCTACTATGACTGTTTATAAATGAACAAGGAATTTAGTGACATTTTCATTATTTAACATCACATCACCGTTAAAAAGAAAAAAGTGGAAACCAGAGGAAGGATAAAGAATAGAAAAGCTTTATATGAAAAATTCAGTTCACCTCTGATGGAAACTAGGCAACTGGGAAAAAAGGATCTGGAGTTCGTTCAGTTCTTGGCATTGAAAGATTTTGATTCCAGAAGTTTAAAAGTTATCTGTTGCAGCAAAACTGGATCTCAAATTTGAGTATAGGTATGATGACATGTTAGTTTTGAGCTGCTGACTTACTGCACAGACCTGCGCATATCAGCAAGAGTTAAAATCAAAGTAGAGCCTCAGTTTTGAACTTCCATTTTCCACAGTGTTTGAGTCAGATCTTCAGTGTTTCACATCTCACCATGTAGGGTTGTAGAGGTCACTTCTCAGGCCCTGGTGGCCCCATGCAGATTCATTGTAGAATTGTTTCAGTGGAAACAGAGCTTTGATACGTCATACAGGTTGCCTAGTGACCCCTGCAAAGTGCTGACCACCCCAAGTCTGAGAGAAGAGATACCTGCATGGAGCTGAGCTCTACTATGGGTTATAAAGCTGGGACAGGTTTGAACGATAGAAGGAGTTCTGGCAGGCTGTTAGCTTTCATCAGCTGGGAAAATTGAAATGTTTATTAATAAGAACCTTTGACATGAAATGCATGATATGTGCCCCCTGTGCTAGGCCCATGATTAATACTGTTAATTATGGGGAGTTCATTATAGTCTCATGGGGATGTGATACGTAATTCAATGAAGGTTTCATTGTAAATTAGCATTAATGTCCACTTTAAGTACAGTAGCTATGTATAGCAATGCAGACGGAGCTGCAGTCACTATGTACAATAACATCACCATCTTATTAAATGATGGTAGGCTTTTACCTCAAAGAATTATAGACCTATTAGCATTTCTGCTATGTTAAATCTTTGCTGTGGCTGGCAATATAATATCTGTTGCGACTAACCTACAGATGCTACAAAAACTTCCACCAGTGGTGTTAGAAGAGCCTAGCTGCTTGCTGATTTTAAAAAGGAAACAGATAATTTTAAAATCTGGCTGGAAGTAGCCTTGATTGCAGTTTCATTAGCAATTAAAAGAGCATGTAACCTAATGTTTTTTCCACTCTGGTCCAGAGAAATTATGCACAGTGGGCAACTCTTCAGTTGGTGTAAACCATCAGCGATGTAATGAAAGCAATGAACCTTCACTGATTTGCACTGAGAATTTTGCCTGCTCCAAATTGTGCAAACATACTCCTTCCTAAGGCTATGCTTTATTGTTAACTTCTTTAATAATGAAAAAATATTTCATCTTACTTGAAATTCCTTTTCTCTAGCTTGCCTTCGAAGAATCCCTAGTGAAATTGCCTCTGTGTGGCCTGTTTCTTTTGAACCACACATGCTGATTCACTTACCTTCATACACATGACCCTTATATACAAACACAGTTTCTTTTCATCCTTATGTAGCATCTCAGAAACCAAAAGATACTCAGGGCCTCTGCCTTCCTGTGGTGTATCCTGGAAATGGCCAGGAGAACCCTAGCCATGGTGGCCCCAAACGCATGTGCCTTTCAGCAGCTGGGGAAGCAGCTGGTGGCACTGTGGGAAACATGGGCTGAAGGACAGAAGTCTTCATTAAAAGACCATATATATATTAAAATGTGTTGGTGTTTAAATAGGGATCCAGCCAAAATAGAAAACAATAGGAGATGGGGGGCACAAGAACCAGTTGTTTTTCTTTTGGAGGAAACTTAAGTTATTATTTCTACTTATTTGGGTTGCAGAGAGTTTTACATATGCAAGGCTAGAAGGGGCTTCCTGGATCATTGTGTCCAGTCTTCTGCAATCACAGGTAACTGTGTGCGAAATGTAGTTTAGGAGAGTCCAAGGATCACTATGCGATATATACCAGGGACCACAGAGTACTTCCTCTCCAAAATTTATGACCTATAGTGAAAGATGGACAGTCATAGCTGTACTGTGCCAGAGAAAGACAAGAGGAAAAGTCAAGAGCATCAGCAGGAGCTGAGGTCCTCGGCATTTTCTGTTTGTGTATCTGGGATGAGTTTTGTTGAGCTGCCTCCCTAAACCGAGGCCAGCTCGACTCAGTTGTGAACCAGAGAAGCTCTGTGAGCAGCTGTGCTGGGGAGCAGGGTAGCAGCCTGCAGCCACTTGGCACGAAGGGATGCAAGTCGTGAGATCCAGCACCTGTTGGGCTCTAAACACTTTTCTTAGAATTCAGGCAACTGACTGGCTCCTGGGGTAAAGGCAGCAGCTGCTGGGCAGCAGTGGTTAAATATAGGAAACAGAGGGTGCCACATCCAACTGGGAAAGGAAAGAGGCAGACAGGCATCCAGCTGCAATAAAAATTCTTGGTGAAAGGGGCCCTGGGGTGATCAGGAATTGGAGGCTTTTACACCCTCTGTTTTCTCTCTTGTCCATGACCACACCTACAGTTGCACATACATCACCCTCAGATAATGCTGGACACTGGGTTGGCAGTGACTGTATTAATGAGTGTTCTGGAATAATTTGAAGTAGCAGGTGAGGGCCCTGCCTCACACTGTGAGCCATGTATACTTGCTGAGATGTGTTTTCCTTAATTTGACTGGATTCTTTGCAGCACCTTTAATAGCAAGAATGCTGTGAAAAGCTTAAACATGAAGCAATACGGCTTTAGCACAGATGGAGTTTGAAAAGGACATTCAACCTTCTCTAATCTTCTACTGTAATCAGCAAGTAAAGAAAAAGGAAGAACAACCTGAAAGATAATATTTTTCATTCTGATAATGTGCAATACTTTAATTTCACCCAGGCATTTACATGGCCTCTTTATTGAAGAGTGTTCCTTTTACGTTAGCTGGAGGACTGTTAAAAAGGAGCAAAAAAGCAAAACCCTTTGCTTATCCACCTTTTTAGGTGGTGCCAGACATCCTCACAAAGAAAGAGAACAATGGAAAGTTGAGAAAGCTCAGCTACAGATTGGAAGATTATTCCTATTCTTCAGAAAAACTCAACAAAAGAAAGCAAGAGGAAAGAATGAGGAGGAACAGAGAGACTCCTGTTTTGCTTTATTTGCATGCTACACATGTCTGCAAGAGAGAGGCTGATGGCACACAGGTATGGCACAGCCTCTGGCCCTGGCTTACCTCTCTGTTCTGGGAGGACATCTGGCCAGCACACTCTCCTCCCAGCCCTTCTCCTTCACACTGGGCTGTGGCAACTCAAGCTGGCTGAGCCTGTCTTTGGGATAATATCATGCAGTTAAATTAATTCCAAAGCTGGTCAAGCTTGGAATCAATTAGACAGGAGACAAAAAAAAGAAGCTGGGAAAGAGAAAAACAAACCAGGTGTAAAACAGCATGCAAAAAGAGGAAATAGTGGGCATCATCTAAAAGGTGGCTTGGGGTTTGGTTTAACACAGGATCCGCAGGTGACATGAGCATATGACACTGCACAGATCCCTTCTGCCTCCAGCTATCCATGCAGGGTTTCACTAAGTGCCTCTTGGCTACACAGTCAAGATAGCATCCAGAGCTCAAGAGGAGCATGTTCCTTTCCATTTCAAGCACAACACTTAGATGGAAATAAAGATTCCTCAGCTTAATATACAGCAACCATCTCAGTTTACCTTTACCTCATTCCCAATGTCTTGACCTTGATGTTGAGTGTAACCCAGACCCAGGAACAGGCAGTGCTGAGCAGGCATTGTGCTCCCCCTCTACAACCTCAGCAGCTGCTGCAAGTTTGGGCCAATAAATCACAAATGTTGGGAGGAAAGGACCATCCTCCTGCCACATGTCCTGACAGCAGTTCCCACAGCGGGCGGCTGATCCTTGACTGAACCTCGAGGCACTGCCATATGCAAATAGTAGTAATCTCTGGTTTGTTGTTCCTCCAAGGTCAGATGCACCTGCATGTGTCTGTCTGCTTGGAAGCTTAAATAAACTCAGTTGAGGATTGTTTGCTTTTGCAAGCCTGATTCATCAGCTTGGTTTCTAGAATGTGTCAAATACTTCCCAGTTGGTCAGAATGGCTTTTGCTGTCTTTCTTCCAAGTTTGTGTTAGTGAAGACTTAAAAAACATGTAGTTTTAATCTTTTGATGTCTTGGATGCCAGCCTTAAAAACTGTAAAACATTTGACTTCTAACTCTGATATTTGAAATGTTTTCCATTTTCTCCAGCATATTTGTCTCAGAGACCACATGAACAAAATCAAAGAGTTAAGTTACAACTTTATTTATCAAGCCAGGTATAAGGAAGGGAACAAGGAACTCAGTAAACTAGGGTATTTTAGATGCTTCTTTAAGAAGCCACTCAGACAAGCTTCAGTATAATGATCTGTAGCAGGACCATCAGAATTGCAACCTCTACCAACTTTTAAACCTTGCCTGCAAGTTATCTTGGTTTATTTTGTACAGCTGCTCTTTATACTGTTGCTACATTATTTTTGTTTACATACAAACACTTTACAAATAATGTTGAAGAAGGATTTGGGGTTGATTGATGAGAAGCTCAACATGAGCCAGCAGTGTGGGCTCATAGCCCAGAAACCAACCATATCCTGGGCTGCATCAAAAGGAACATGACCACCAGGTCAAGGGAGGTGATTCTCCCCCTCTGCTCTCATGAGACCCCACCTGCAGTACTGCATCCAGCTCTGTGGAACCCAGCACAACAGTGACATGGACCTGGCTCAAGCATGCCCAGAGGAGGCCATGAATATGTTCAGAGGGCTGGAGCACCTCTCATATGGAGACAGACTGTTGGGGTTGTTCAGCCTGGAGATGAAAGTTGTTTCAGGTGAGACCTTTTAACAGTCTTCCAGTACCTTAAGGGAACCTACAGGAAATCTGGAGAGGGACCTTTTACAAGGGCATGGAGTGACAGGATGTCGTGGTTTAAACTCAGCCACGCAGCTCGTTCACTCACTCAACCCCCCTTTCTTGCCCTCCCCTCCTTCCTCCCCACTCCCGGAGGAATGGGGAGGAGAATTGAAGGAATGCAACTCCCACGGGTTGAGATAACAAGAATCCAGTCACTAAGGTATAACACAAATCACTATTGCTATCACCAACAATAATAACGATAAGGAAAACAAGGGAAGAGGGTACGACCCGCTGAAANGTCACTAAGGTATAACACAAATCACTATTGCTATCACCAACAATAATAACGATAAGGAAAACAAGGGAAGAGGGTACGATACCACCCGCTGAAAACGAGCCCGACCGGGAAGTTCCCTCTCCTTCCGGGTAACTCCCAGTTACCTCCTGGGCATGACGTGCTATGGTATGGAATACCTCTTCGGTCAGTTTGGTCCTGTCAGTACAGTCCTGTCCCTCCTTCCTCCCGGCCGCCCCTCCTCCCCAGCAGAGCATGAGGCTCACAAAGCCCTTGGTCAGGGCAAACATTGCTTAGCAACAACCAAAAAAACATCGGCCTTATCAGCCTTGTTCCCAGGTTAAGTCAAAACACCAGCTACTAAAGAGAAGAGAAACTGACTGCAACTGCTGAACCCAGGACACAGGACAAGGGGGAATGTCTTTAAACTGAAAGAAGGTAGATTTAAATTGGACATTAGGAAGAAATTCTGTACTATATGGATGGTGAGACACTGCCACAGGTTGCTGTGGCTGCCCCATTCCTGGCAGTGTTCAAGGCCAAGCTGGAAAGGGCTTTGAGCAACCTGGTCTAGTGGAAGGTATCTCTGCCCATGGCGGGGGGGAGTTGGAACTAGATGATCTTTAAGGTCTCTTCCAGGCAAACAGTGCTGTGGTTCTGTGATTCTATAAACATTCATAACAAGAAGAGGAAAAGTAAAAAGTCACTGCACCAAGCAGTCTGTGAATTGTTGGTGCCTCTCTGGCCTTGCAGCCCAGAATAGTGTTTTCCACTGAATTTGACAGAACTACATCCTTTCTAAATTGCCCTCTCTGGTCAGAAGCATTTGCAGAGCCAAGACCCACACTTAAATGAAACTTCAGCTATTTCAGCTACAGCAGGGAAAATCATGATTAGGTATTTGAATCTGGTTCTAAGTGCTGGTCCTAGCTTTTCTGCATATACTGTTAGCTCTTGTATAGATCACCAACTGGTCTTCATGTGTCATTAGTGGAGAAACAGGCATTGCTGGAGGGCTGGCCATCTTTTCTGTTTTTTGTGGAGCAAACTTTAGCAGCTGGCTTGGCATAGGGATGTGCCTTTTGGATGCTAGTTATAAGCCTGTGTCCTGGGTTCAGCAATAGCAGTCATTTTTCCCCTTCTTAGTAGCTGATGCAGTGCTGTGGTTTTGACTTTCAGCCTGGAAACAGCACTGGTAACACCAATGTTTTCATTTGTTGCTCAGTAATGTTTACTCCACCCAAGGACTTTCTGAGTCTCATGCTCTGCCAGGGAGGAGGGGAATCCAGGAGGAAGCAGAGACAGGACACCTGACCCAAACTAAAAGAGTTATTCCATACCACAGCATGTCATATCCAGCATCTAAACTGGGGCCAGTTACCCAGAAGGGCTAGATCACTGCTCGGGTCAGGCTGGGTATCAGTCAGCAGGTGGTGAGCACTTTATTCTCTTCCCTTGTTATTTCCCTTATCATCATTATTATTACTGGTGGCAGCAGTAGTGGTTTGTGTTATACCTTAGTTACTGGGCTGTTCTTATCTCAACCCGTGGGAGTTACATTCTTTTGATTCTCCTCCTCATCCCTCCAGGAGCAGGGGGAGGAAGAAGAGGTGAAGTGAGCGAGCATCTGCATGGTTCTGAGTTGCCGACTGGGCTTAAACAATGACAGCCTGGTACTTCTTGCAGACTGCCTTGCAGATCTCAGTCTCCTCATTCATCTTATTTATAGTTAAGGGGAAGATGTGGTTTATGGTTATTTCAGAAACAAAGTTCTTATTTCAGATATGAAGTTCTTATTTCAAAATGCAAGGCCTGGGCTTCTGTATTTCCGTTAAAAGTTATTTGAAAATTCAGAGATCCCTTCAAACCTAAATTATTCTGTGGTTCTATGAGCCTAAATTTTTGAACAGTGCCTTAAAATTAAAATTAGGTGGGGAAAAACACAACTTTCAACTAGTCACAGAGCTACTTTAAATCTCTTCTTTGAAAGATTCCCTTTGGCTGCTGTCTGAATTGTGCACAGTTTGCCCTCCAGGACCCATTTACTCTCTGTTGGCAAATCAAGTTCTTAGAGAGATAAAAAAAATGCTGGGATTAATTTTTTTCTTGGGTCTCCTGTCCAGAACACAAATTTAATAGACACTGCAAGCCCTTTAAACATCTTATACGTTCCCATATGAAAAGTTGGTATGTTCAGTGATGAAGTCAGTGCTATTTGGATCAACACTAATAAATTAAGTACATATGAGATGGGTCCCTAGTAAGAGATCCAGCTGGCACAGAACAGCCTGCATCCTTCTGAAACTCACATACTCATCAAGAGAAGGTGCCTGTGTATAACTAATCTTTTAGAAACGGTCCCTGTCCTGTTGGGTGAATGTTATTTGGCCCAGACCAAAGCCATGTGAATGGCAGATGCAAATGAATTTTAGTGCAGAAGAGTATTCTGTGGCAAAGCTGAAATTACTAGTACAAATGTATCCTCATGGAGCCCAGGCTTACAAATTACTATTTGTGGTTTCTAAGTAAATGTGGAGTCTTCCTTCCTCTCGATACATGCTTTTGTGAGTAGTTTCATTGGGTTTGGGGTTTGGGTTTCTTGGGTTGTTTTGTTTTGTTTTGTGTTTTGCTTTTTTTCTATACTCTTAAAATGTTTTATTTTTTGTTTCTTCGGGGTTTTTTTGGTTTTTTTTTTTTTTGGGTTTTTTTTTTTTTTTTTTTTTTATTTTTTTTTTTTTTTTGTTTTTTTGGGGTTTTTTTGTTTTTTTTTTTTTGGGGTTTTTTTTTTTTTTTTTTTTTAAATTTTTTTTTTTTTTTTTTTTTTTTTTGGGGTTTTTTATTTTATTTTATTGCAAATTCTGCTTATTACTTTTACTTCATAGGGTCTCTATGATGCTTTCCATCAAATCATCCTGATTCATTAGGACTAGGAGCGACAGCATGCTGTTCCTTCAGCACACATACAGACAGCATCAGATGGACAACATCTTCTGTAATATCATCTGCCAGTAGAGAAGCTGAGCCTTTAGCTTCAAGTTCTGGCTCTTTGCCCAGATGAAGAAAATGAGTGTAGACTGACCACCATCATTTCTGTGAATTAACACTAGAGGGAGACCTGGCAGACTTAGCTTATTTTATCTTTACAGACTTTGTATCCTACGCAATTTTATAGACTTCACACATCCAGTTTTACTAGTCCTTTTCCATAAACTAAAGCCAGCTTTTATACAGCCCGCACTTGTTGCGTCCTTATTGGCATATTGGTTACAGCTTGCTCATCACAGACATCTCATGGTGGTGTTTTTATGAGTCAACTAGTAAACTGTCACTATTCTTGCAAAATGCATTGCATTTTCACATAGTATGAAATACTGGGTTTTGTAGTTCATTTAGTAGCCAGAATTGTCCAGACATTCCTCCTCAGTAGTTTGAAGTGCACAGCAGCAGGCAGTCAAACATTGCAATGACATGTTATTTCATGTGAGGATTTTTATTCTTTTTTTTCTGCTTTCGAAACTAAAAAACCACTGCCAACACTGGGAATTGATCAGACTGAAACGTTTGTGTGTGACGCCCTAATAGATTCTATAATGCTGTTAGCTTGGCTTACAACATGGCAGCTAGACAGGCATATTAGCTGCATCCTTTTACATGCAGACCTTGCTGTTAAATCGTGTTTGGCTAATCTTCCCTTAGGGGAAATTGGATTTCATCCCCTCTCCCACCTCAAAACCCACTGTAAGATATAAAATTGCTTTTTAGAAGTCTCTTTTTCTCTAAGGCACTTTAATTGGCATAAGGTAGTTGCTGTTATAGAAAGACTATTGATTAGCATTTTTATTTTGCTATACTTTAAAGTACACCAGTTTCAAAAGCATTTCATGAAATACCAAAGCAATAAACCTAACAATAAAAGGCCACAATGAGGACTGACTTGACTTGCTTACTCCTACCTGTCTCATTTGGTTTGGTTTTTTATTTTTAAAACTGGCAAATGGCTGAAGCTGGTTTTCATTCTCCTTCTCACAAGCCCTTTAGTGAAATCCAAGCTGGACATCAGAGCCAGTGTCAAGTACACAGCAGGACTTGCCCCTGGGGTTGAGAGGACAGGAGTTTCAGGCAGCTTTGTCCAGTGCAACATGCTCTGCAGTGCTCCTGTCAGGAAAAAGGAGGTACAGCCTGTATTTAATTTTCCTTTCCTTCCCCAGTGTTGGGGTTGCTGACAGTACTGTCACACCAACCTTGAGGAAGTGGGACAAAGTCATTAGAGAAATAGATCGGAGGGTTTTTTCCATGAGAAAAAACACGTACATCTTAACATCTCGTTTGATATTTTTTCCAGAACACTTTATTAGACTTTTTTAAAAGTCTTTAATGCATAATTTTTTCTTTGAAAATATGCTAAAATGCCTCTTCTAGTCCTCAGCACCTATATTAGCATGAGTACATTGGTGACCACTCTTAGGGCTTTGTTCCTTTGGGCTTTCTTTGTTCCCAGAAATTAAATAAGTTACAATTTTAAATGCAACAGCCCCTGAAGTTCAGTCTGTCTCATGTCTCTGTCAGGCTCAGTTTTCTCTTAGTTAATGGGTTGCTGACAGCCTGAAGTCAGGATTTCACATGTGTTCTAGCTACAGAGCATGTCCTGAATGCCACATTTTTTCAATCTATCTTTTGTCTTCTACTGCCTGACATATCATAAAAGTAAAAATAACACTTGGCCTCTTTCTGTTTGCCAGCACCAGTGAAAATAAAATTCAAGTCTGTAGATGGTAAGGCTATGTCTTTGGAAAGTTTTGAATTCAGTTAAGTAAATACTCAAGTTGCCAGAGCTTTGTAGTAGTAGAGTACATAGGTACTCAAGAGCAAAAATGCTGAGTGAAAACAACTTGGTGATCCCAGTCCAATCTTGTTACATTACTTATCGTCAAAATCCAGGGCTTGAAGGCAGAATAATTTTGACCTAAGATGAAGCATTCGTGTATTTACTCTGTGCTTTCCTTTATAGAAACCGTTATGGGCTTACTCTGCTTTGCCTGGATCTTGTGTTTAATGGTACTTTGCATCCATCTATGCCACTGAGACACACTTGATTTTAGAATGTTTCAGAAGCGCCCTTTTACCAATCAGACATTAGCTGTACAAAATTACCATGAACTGCTTTGCTTTCTCTGCATGGCTCTGCTTTATCCTCAGTCAATAGACATCTTATCAATCCTTGTTCAAAGACATTCTCTTGCTTCCCCTGGGCTAGTGCTGGTGATAGATAAAAAGTCTGCAAGCTTGGGTTGTGATTTGTTAGTCCCAAGTTATTTGAGGCAAATGGATAATAAACAAATTTTGAAAGTCCACCCAGTTCATTAAAACTTGAAGCAGTCATTTGAAAGTGTGGTGGGGTTTCAGAGGGCTCTCAGCTTCACAGCATGGCCCATGATGATGCATGTACAAACCAAAATGCAATATAAAGTACACTTCTTTCATCTTCACAAAAAGGTTTTATCATACAGCCTTAAAGATCTTTAGATCTTTCTACATTTGAAAGGAAGATCCGGCATCTCATGGAAATTCTCAGTATAGATTCAGAACACCTTTAGTGACTATTCCTTTGAGTCTCTGGGTTAACTCTCGATTTTGTTTTGTATTAAAGTTTCTCTTTTTTGTTACCTTTATACTTACAAGGGTCATTAGAGGATTATCGCTAAACTTCAGAATATTAGCTGTTTCTGACAGCTCCTGCTATTTCCTTTCCTGTGGTTAACTTGACTTTCCACTTGAACCAAAAAGTAGTTCTTATCATTGCTTTATCTTAATTCTAAAAATTTCCCTGAAGGACGTCTTCAGTTTTCTTTAGTGTCAGTAGGATAGTCTTCCACCTCATATCAGACAAATAAAAGGTTTCACAAGAACAGTTTTTCCTTGTTAATATTAAGAACACTCTATGGCTATGGATTAAGACTACTTTTTAGAAGCAAATCCATTGGCACTTCTGTAGCAATTAGTATCAGAAAATAACTTCATTTTTAATGGATTTGTCTATGGGTTCATGGGAAAAACATAAGAAAAACATAAGAAAAACTTCTTCTTTAATGAACATGTTCTGCAATCAAAATATACTCTGTGAATAACTAATTGTAATCTGTGCATATGCCCAGACAGCTTTCTTGCTTTTTCTTTGCCCCATCCACTAAGCTTTCAAGACAGCTATTAGTCTAAAACAAACAGCCATTTCCAACTGGGAAAATGAAAAACCTTCCTGGAAGGCTGGCCCATCTGAGGATGCTCCAGTACAAGAAGGCAAACCTAAAAGCATTTGAAACTCAGAGGTTTACTCTGATGGGTCAACATGCAAAGGACTTAAGAGAAAATGAATTTGTATCAACAGTGGCATTAGTGTTTATTATAGTAATGCAGTGACTGGAAAAGTATAGATAAATGGTGAAATGTGATACATCTGCCATCCATTTTAGCCCATCACATGCTTAGAAATCCAAATACACTGACGTGGAGAGACTGGGAGACTGTTCTGTTGCTGCCATAATGAGTCTGTCTCGTTACTGTGGATGAAAAGCTTCTATATGCAGATTTCCCAAATGTTACCAGTCCTGGATGCCTGTTGTAGGGGTAAGAAAATTCCCCCAAACTGATGAAGGTTCCTGCAGTGCCAAGATGTTTCCTGAATTAATTTGGATTGTTCTGATAGTGGATTCCTCCTCTACCTCTTTTTTCTGCCTTCAACTCATTCTCCTTCTCCATCTCCTTCTCCTTTTCCTTCCATGCCATCATTCTTACCTTGGTGGGACTCATCATGCCACCTCCTACAAAGATATTTGGAAGAGTTGTTTCTCAGATTACAGTTTCCATGCTATTGTTCTATCAAAGGTTGCAATAAAATTCACCAGAAATAAACTAATGGGGGCTGGCTTCTGAAAGGCCCCAGTCTGTCGGAATAGCAGAGGCTCAGGAATGCCAGTGGGATATAAGCAGATCACAAAGAAATGATAGGAACTCATCATATAACACTGGACATTCAGCTGAGTGAATAAATATACTGTCTGCCAATTATTTATGGTTGTTGAAACAAAGGGAGCATTGTAATGAATAAATTACATTATAAAGCTTAAAACTCTCATAGTCATACCTAACTGTTCAGGTGACATCCTTCATGACTATGAGGCAGAGAGGAAAACTACATACACAAACATTTTATTTTTGTTTAGCTGAAGGAAGCAAGACGTGTGAGTATGAGTCTCAGAAACAGATGTGCACAAAAATTTATGCATGATTTACAGCAATTATGTATGTAAACTTGATAGTAATGCATGTGGCAGATGACTAAAGACCTGAGGGGTCTTCTGCATATGCAAAATTATCCACTAATTCTTTGGACCCTGTTTTCACACTATGAATGTGACCAAATTAACTCCAATCCCTGTGGCATTGAGATCCTTAAAGGATACTGTAGGGTTTTTCTCCCATTTCTTTAACCAAGCCGTCTTTTTCATCAACCTATGTTACACATAAAAATGTAAAGGAGAGTAAAAATAGCTCAGTTGAAGCAGTGCTCTGAGCTGCCTGCGTTGCCATCAGGTCTCACACAGTAGTTAGATCTGACTTTTAGAAAAAAGTGGAAGAAATGCTGTAGGAGGCACGTGTAGGACCTCTCCTAAGCTTACATAGCTCATCGTTTTCATTTGAAATCTCCTTCTATTAATATTCTGTCATTTCAAAGTAGTGAGAAATCCATATGGCAGAAGGATGAGAATAACAGGATTTTCTCTTTGTTTACCTTTTATACAAGCTAGCTGGAAAGGTAAGTAGGGTTTCTTTGGGAGTAGGGAGGTTTTGACTGATTTTTTTGCAAAGGTTTTTTATGGTTCTGTCACTTCAGCATGTTCACTTTCATTCAAAATCAGTTCAGCTTGTACTGAGAACTGAAAGAGATTTCCAGGCTTCTGTAAGGTCTGAAGCTTATATGATCACAGTACTTTGGTATCAGTGGGTCTTGCTGTTGTTCCATTATTTTTTAATTCGATTAGCCCATACAAGCCAAATTTTTCAAAGGGTTCCTGTTGTCAAATACTGCCATTTTTC
Organism: Agapornis roseicollis; assembly: GCA_002631895.1. Classification (NCBI taxonomy): domain Eukaryota; kingdom Metazoa; phylum Chordata; class Aves; order Psittaciformes; family Psittacidae; genus Agapornis; species Agapornis roseicollis. The sequence continues at coordinate 32,713 of NDXB01004887.1, read as the reverse complement.
TCCTAATTCCATTAAATACCTAATGAGTAGAGAGGCCTGTACATTGCCTCCAATGAAGAAACGTGGAATGTTGTGGGCACATTAAGAAAATCTCACTTCTACCAGAGAGTATGCCTGAAAACCAGAAGATGGAACCACGAGGCTCCCTCCCAAGGACACTACCCTTGCATGCTCACAGACTTACTTGTTAGTCTCCGTTGAGTGCCTAATGGTCAAATGTTGCTAACCCCTGCATTAGCTGATATAACTGCGACATTTGCCTTGTTGGCTCATAACCCTAGAATACAATTAATTGCAAGTTGTCAGAGAAGTCTCAGTGAAGAGAGATGCTTAGAGCAATGCAGCTACTTAAAGTTAAGTATCTGAAGAGGAAATGTTTTACCATTGTATGGGCGTTCAGATTCTTAGGTGGCAAATGGCTTGACAGGACTGACACTGTGCATGGCCCCAACATGTGAGCGGCCTGCAACAAGTCCTTTCCTACTCATTCCACCAGTCCTTGTACAAAGAGGCCAGGACACAAAGTTGTAGTGACTTGCTAAGGTTCACAGAGCATATCTGTCACACAGCTTTTAATCACAGCACTTGCTCTCAGCAATCTGTTCCTCTCTTCTGAAATGACAGTAACACATGCTAACACACATACTCATTTAGATCTCAGTCCCTAATGTTGATTTACCAACAGGCTTTCAATTTCTCCTCCCATTATTCCTACACATGCTTTTTTCTCCCTACCCCCATACAGGACAAAGTCATGCACCATCACAGTCCTGCATCAAACCCTGAATAGCTCTGCATGCATTAAGCTTGCCTCGAGTATATAGAGGATTAGGGATTTATATATAGACTTGTATATTAGGGACTTGTATATAGAGGATTAGGGACTTGAAATAGGTGGCACTTCATGATTTCACTGGCCAAATGGTTCAAGCTGCCTTTGCAGATCAACACTTGGGATCATACTGCATTTTTGTGGAGGTTGCATTAGTTTGAATGGTCTTGAATGTGGAATAAGTTCTTGTTATCCTGACTCTGAAACTGTTTTCTCTGTGGTTTGGTATTGCAGTTTCTGCTGGTCTGTGATGTTAGTGTATTGTACTGTTATCATGCGCTTGTATGCTTATCCTAAAACCACAATAAATACAAAATCTTCAGTGTAGAGAATGAGGACAAGTCGGGCAAGCCTGCCTGCTAAATTACTTTCCATTCCTGTGGTGCTTTCTCTGTCACTGGATTAAAAGAGGTTGTCAGTGTATGCTCATCCTATCCCCTGGCTAGGTATAATTAAAGGCTTGGCAGGTTCTGGTACAGCATCTTTTTAACCTCTACAAGTACCAATATTTACTCAGAAATTTAAAACAAGGCATTCAGCCCTCTTACTGGAAGGCAACAAGAATACAAAGTGGCCAGTCATGTCCATGGTATGTCTGCTCTCCCATGGGGTTTCCCTTTCATTATCTCTTGGCTGTCTCCTTTTGTTTAATGTAAGAACTGAATTATGAACTGCTCAGGAATTCCAGACCCATTCCCACAGTCTGTTTGGCCGAGTGCTCTTTTTCCAGTATATAGTGATCGCCTTTCTCCTACCCCCTGAAATGCAGCTAGAAATTAGACATTTGCTGTTCTATATTTTCCAGCAGTTGGGTATTGTGATAGACACACTCACAAACCTAGAGAGCTGTGTCCATGCAAACCCTTTTCTCTGGTTCCTCAAAGTTTTTCTGTTCCAGTTGGAGGAAGTGCTATAGTTTTGTGTATGGGTATAACAGCGTAGAAGAAAAAGCTTGGAAATTCTGCATATTAAAAACAAAATTCACTTGTTAAATTTAAAATAATAGTATTTTTAAATAACAGGAAATTTAAAATAAGAGTATCACTGTATTTCTCCCCCATTTTCTCATTACAGAAAAGGGATTAAAATCCTTACAAAGGCATCTGAATGGTGTCTTTTTCCGAGAAAAAAAATCTTCACCTCTGAAATGGTCTTTATCAGGCAACCTGGAATGAAAATGCACAACTTGAGAAAGGCACTGAATACACAGCAGAAAAAAAAAAAAAAAA
>NDXB01004887.1:0-30563 GCA_002631895.1 Agapornis roseicollis | reverse complement strand
AAAAAAAAAAAAAAAAAAAAAAAAAAAAGATTTGGTACCTTTGCATGCTGTAAATATTGAAGCAGGCCCTTCTGTCTGTTCCTTTGTTCCCTGAATCCCTAAAGCCTCCCCCTGCTCCCTTTCACCAGGACACCTCTCAATCTCTTTGAGCTAATGTGGCTTCCTACCAACCTCAGTCTGGCTCATTGCTGCCCTGGCACTGCAATCTACTCTGCTTGCTTTTCTATTCTTGTACGCAGACCATTGTCTGTCCCATGTCCCCAGAGGAGCTTAGGCGTTAACATGCCAATGCACCAGAGCAGGCTCTGGGCTCCAGGCTGTACTTAGCAGTTCTGAGCTGAGTTTTAAGAACAGAGGTCAATAGAGGCATCTGGCCTGTTGGACAGGTCATAGGAGAGGAGATAAAAAAAGAATACACCTAAAATCTCACTTCAGTACAGTGTTACAGTATATGGTTGTTGAGAAGCAGTGGTCACTCCAGCCAGTGGGCCTTTCCAGTGGCTATCCAGGGACAGTGCAGAGGTGTACATCTAGGCATCCTAATTCTGCTGGTTACCATTAATGGCTGTGAATGGGGTGTCATTTCACCTTTTAACCTCACTAATGATCCGCCCCCCTGTGGCGTCCTATGCTGTATGCTGGATATGCATTTAGTTACATTGCTTTGTCATAAATCAGGCTGGCAGGACAGTCTGAGGAGTCTGGAAATCACTCTCCTGCTTTTATATGAACTTCTTGGTGATATTCTTGGTATGTGTTCAAGAAATATTTGATGGAAAGGCTGGGCCTATCATTCCTTGAAGATGAAACAGGCTCCTTGGTGACTGGCTGAGATCCTCTTGGACTGACGATTTTGAGGCTGCCAAAATTTACTTTAATTACATATATTGTATAATTAACGTAACATGAGATATGTGTATATAATGAATACTGACAGGGTGTCTAGAGGCTTGCAGAAGTTAAAAAATAACCTAAATTAATAAATAAAACAAACACATGGGGCTACTCATAAAGAGAACTGCAAAGCAACACAAGGTGAGAGCTGCAGCTTTCTGCACATGCAGTTGAAAGAATCTGATTTTATGAGTTCCCTGAAAAATGCCCTGGCTTTCCATTTGGTCATGGGGGTCAGCGAAGACATTCATAGTGGTCTGCGATGCCCTACGTGATTTGTGTTCTGCAAGTCTAAAGGAGACTTCTTTTATGGGTGGGCATAACAGCTGAAATTAGGGGAAATATCTGCAGTGAAGATTTCAGAGGTGGAAAACTTGCAGGCTGGAGGTTGCCTCAACCGATGCCTTCTGGAATATATCAGCTGGAAATGAGATCAAAGTGTCATGTCTCTGCATGATGGGGTTGTACTTGCGCTGATTTCAGGTGCTAGCTGTTAAAATGGGTCTGGTACAATGCTTGTTGAACAACTGCATGGCAATCAGAGAACAACTATAAATCAGTTTGTGAAATACAGCCTTATCTGCATAGTTTCTGCTAAACTATCTTTTATAGTTCATTTTTTTAAAAAAAGCTAAAAATCTGTTAATAACACGTAATACACAGCCTAGATATATAAATGAGTAAATCCACAATAACACTGCCTTTATTCCTAGTCAGTCTTACCCCAGATACTTTCAAGCTCTGTTTCTAAATTGAATTCATGAAATACCTGTCCAGCTTTCTTGCTGGAAAACATTAACTTGGGATTTTATTGATGCTACTGAAGAAGCTGTCTTGCTCACACTGTGAAAGCAAGGGGGAATGAAATTTTACAGATGCTGCTAGACCCTTATGAATGTCTGTGTGTTCTCCCACATTAAGAGTGAATTAGAAGAAAATCAAAGGGAATTTTAAGTGTCGTAAATAGCTGGTCATTGGAATTAAGATTCAGAAAGGCTGGCTGCTTCCCAGCAGTGAGCAGGAGTCCCCCAGGTAGACCTTCTTGCCAGAAGAAAAGAGAAAGATTCACCTAAAGTGCCCCTAAATCAAAAAGAAGACAAAAGCAAGTATGCAAAATATATTTTAAACCAAGGGGAGAGATTTACATAGGAGGTGGGGTGTGGAAGGAGACCACAAGGTTACAAAAGACCTTTGCTAAGAGGAGCAAGAGCTAAAAAAAAAATAGATACATCCTCTTGGATCTGCAGTGGGTCACCACAGGTCATGTTTTATGGGGGTTTTATTGCATGTTTTATGTGTACCTTGGAGAATAAAATGGTATGCATCTGATTAGATTATTTAGTACTGGCAGTGTAAGGTAAGAGCATAAGTTGAATGCAATTATTTTTAAAGGAAATTATATTCCTGCTGCTTTCTGTCTGTCTGCTGTCCTCTATCTTTTTACTGTCTCTTTTATCTTGGTTCTAAGATAGCTTTCACGTTGTATCTACCTTGCAATCCGCTAGCTTGTATGAAGGCAATTCACAGCTCAGTGCATTGCTTGTCTCCTCTGATTGTTTACAACTGGTTTATTAACCAGGCTTTGTCTTGAACTATCTGTGCTTTATCAAGAGGGAGGGGGAGAGCCCAGTTGTTCGTTTTGCATTAAATATGTGTGCCGATGTGGAAATATCCAACCATACCCCTCAGCAGAGATATCTGTGTTAAAATGAAACCAACTTTTATGGGAAAAAAATTAATTTATTACTAATGCAAGGTTATTACTTGGACCATATAACTCAGTGTAAGTATGTGATATTGCCTCCACCTAAGAGTCCTGTATTCCTGATTAAAAAGTGCCAGAGGGGAGTATGTGCCTTGCAACCACTTATCTGCCCCGTTTTCAATTTCACCTGCTACAATATTCCATTTGAACTCTTTCTTAGAATTTTCCAGCTGAAGTGAAATATTTGACTTTTGCATTGGGCTGCAATTTTGGGGTGAGAGGGCAGGGGCTTGAGAAATTTCTTCCTTTTCCCCGCTGCCTTCCTGTTCCTTCCGCTAGAAATATGTTGCCACAAGTGCCTTTGGCAAAATAGTGATTAGCTATAATGAAGATCTGTCTGAGAGAGATTACTGCCTTTATGAGGTGGCATTTTTCAATGTGACTGTGCCTGTACCTTGCAGGCAGTTTGCTTTCTCTGTTCACAATTGTATTTATTTATTTTGTTCTATAGTTTTAAATACCTAGGTTATGCTAGGCTGATTTATTCATATTATTTAACACATTAACATGTGTTGTGTTGAACCACACTTCCTAACATATGATCATATTTGCCCTCTACAATAATGAGCCCATGCATAACTATCCTTTTGCTCCCCAGATTTCCAAGGAAAAAGTTGCACTTTGCAGCATGATTAGAAAACTCTGTTGAGAGATGTATCTAGTCTAATGATTTTTGGATCTCCCCTGGGCTCCAGACCCGGTTCCTGGGGTAAGATTCATCTTTCCTTACTTCAGGACGTCTATAGTGTAGATGTTGACATTTGAGGTAGTTGTCATGGGCTCTTTCTCTAGTCAATGGAGATCAGGACAAGAACATTAAGGGAGTCAGATGTGAATTGTGCATGTGACTCCATTGGCTCGATTGACTACATCTCCACTGTCTATTAAGAGAGCCATGAACAACTGGCACAGGTAGAGATATTTACACTAAGTCGGATGGATCCCAGCCATTACGTCCTACTAAAATTTCAGCCTGTAAGTCTGCAGATTTTTTACCATCAGCTCAAGATCCTTTTACTCACAACTAATGACCTACTACCTCCTTTACACAGTTGCTGTGAACAACAGTATCATCTCACCTTCTCTCTCCAGATACCATGTTCAACACGGATGTCTCCTTCTTCACAGCCAGGTTGAATGCACAAATCTTGCAGCTTTTTGTGCCTTTCCATGATACAGTCTTCCCAGGTCATTCTCATAGCCTAAACTTTTCTTCCATCTCTCTTCATCTGATATCTGAGCCACTAGAGTTTCATTTTCTTCAGTATTGACATCACCAGTTCTCTTCAGAGCTTTCAAATAAACTATTGAAAAGACTGTAGACTGTCTTCAGGTTGTCCAGCTTTATGAATCTCTTGGTTGACCTCCTTTATCAAATCTTGGTTGACCTCCTTTATCTGCTTCATCAAATATGTAACCTGCATTCACAGTAAAGATCCTTAAAAGTCTATGCCTTTCCTGTCTACCAGTTTTTAGTCACTACTGTTAACTGCTGTTAGCTGCTGTGTTCAGATGTCATACCATAACTGCTTAGGAGACCATCTCTTTCCTTTTTAACCCAGCATTTTCTTTACCCATGCTGCTCCTTACACTTGGAAAGTATGCCTGAAACATCAGTAGGAGCACCACATAATTCTCCTTCCAGTCCATCTGGAATACTGTCCTCCATCATGTTTAGTAGGGGCTCACAGGTAGCTCTAGGAGGTCAGTACTTAGACACGAGCCACATCCCCGTTGGAAGAGCTCCATGTCCATGGCTAACACACATGTTGGTACCTTTGAACTGCCTTTCCCTTTGGAAGGTTAACATCATCATTATTTCTCCCCTTAAGACAGGCAGTCTTTTGGCCATATGCAGTGGTCCTCATCTACACTTCCATTTTGACAGAAACCCTGTTGGACTCTATTCCAGGCTTGATGGTCACCTTTCATGTGCTCACCCATTCACTTTCTGAAGCTGCACTTTCCCCTCCACCACCCAATAACCCATACAGACAGTGCAGAAGTAAGCAGAAATAATTTACTCTTTCTTTTAAACCATGGGTATGCACAGAATAGATCACTTCTTTGCCTTTTCAGAGTATCACTTTGTTAATATCATTTTCATTAGATGCCTTTATCTTTGCTTTTACAGGTCTGGCCTTTTTAACCTTCTGCAGTATGTTCTTGGACTTTATGATTTGAACCAGATCCATTATTATCTAAATACCAGGGGAGGCAAGAGAGAATGACAAGTGATTCCTTAAAATGCTGTTCTCAGTAGCTCTTTATAATATACATTAGGAACAGCAGGGAGAACAGCTTTCATGGTGGATCTGAGCCTGTTAAAAAAGAAGTTATGGTGCATAGTCACACAGAAAAAAGGTGCTGGTTCATATCTGTCACCATCAGTCTTGGCATTTCATGTTTGCATACAGCGATCCTGTTGTGCACAGTCTAGACAGAGCAGTGTCAGGTTTGCTCCTGCTGCTTTACAGTCTTACTGGCTATAGTTTGCTCATGAACAAAATCTCTTTAGGTGTTTTGGGATGCACAAGGCTTAAGATCTTAAAATGCTGCTCTCTAGAGTGTATGTTCCTATTAATGGGCCCATAAAGATCCTCTTATTTATTATTGTTTAATTATATGCAACCTGTTGCTGCAAAATAGCTGTGCATAATTACTGTTTATTTCTGCACTGGCTTGAGTGTATATGTAGTTAAAAGATACATTTTGGGTTTAGTGAATTCTGTGTTACTGACTGTTCAAAGTAACTTTATTTTCCATTGTCTCTTCTCTAAATGTTCTTTTGATATTTCGAAGTGTTAGTGATGATATTATTATATTGCTGTTAGCTATTGAATGAATGATTGCTGTTGTATTCTGAATGTGCTGATGCTGAAAATCTGTGATATAAATAAACTTCCTCTGGTAACATCATTATAATAGCACAAGCAGCAGAAATTTATGGAAAGAACAGATTAAATGCTTAGACTTAAATTCTTCAGTGTGCAACTCTGCTTAAACTGCTGTGTCTGAATTTTGGGTTGCTGAATCAGGTGGAAAAAATCAAACTGACACATCGCTTGTCTGTGCATTTTTACTATGATATATTATGTTACTAAAAGAAAAAGCTCAAAAGCGACCATTGATAATCCTGGGTAAAACTTGGAACATAAATTATTAAGATCTGTAGTTTCTTTTCAAAGCGGCCTGGGACTTAATGCATATATCACAGCAAGAAAATGTAATATCAATATGTACTTATGCATTATAACATGAGACATTTTTATGTATGTAATAAAGCATTCACTATGTAACTGTTTATCTAAGCAACAGATAGGAAGGTTGAAAAATTCACACAGTTAATCATATTTATTTAGCTAATTAACAACTAATAGTATTAATCATAAATGCACGAACATTTAAAAGGTAATTTATTATTGAGTATGAAAACTATTATCAAACTTGCTTTCCAAAGTATATTTTGTTTATTTATATGCATAAAGTCTCCCAAGATACCCAGTCTCAGTATTTCACATAGTTATCCCATAAATGCCATCCTGCATAAAGTGTGGGATGCAAAGTACCATATCAAGAATTTACCAGAGATACATACACCTCCACTAACCATTTCCAATTATCTTGTAATCACTTCAAGGCTAGGGAAATGAGACTCCCAAAGCCAGTGTTGCTTATCTCTAGACTGCTGTAGTCACCTACACCTTCTACAGAGCTTCGGGATTTCCCAGAAATGGGTTGAAAGGTAATATTATAATTATGAAATAACTTGAGTGCACCAGTCCCCAACCTCTGCTGCCCCTTGGCAGCAAGACTGAGCAAGTAATGTTGTACACTGGAATCATAATTTGTTCTCCCTGTCAGCCTTAAGTGTTAACTCCTTAACTCCCCATACCTGCAAGCAATACTGTCCATTAACAACCTGTTGGGGATTAGTGAGAAAGCTGAAGACATGGTCAACATCTGGGTTTCTAAGTCAGTAGGTTGGTTTTCTTCCTTTAGATAACTTCTTTATTACAAGTTTAATAGTGCCCACTGAGAGTCACTAATAAATGAATGAGAGCTCATTTCCTCCACAGGTTTTGTCAAATTTGCCTTATTTTCTCCCAGGTTTAGACTAAGAGTAATAGAGTGACAAGGCTCATCTTTGAAAACTGTGGAGAGGGAGATTTGACTCTCTAGGGGAGGAGCAGGAAGACATGAATAAAGGCAAAGTCAAAGTACAAAAAAAGAAAAATACAATAAAATCACGTTTTACCTGTATTTTTAAGTGTTTATTTGTAACTCAGCAAAAGCTGAAATATATAATCGCTCACAGAAAACATTACAGCAACACATTAGCAGTGCTGTGGAGATGGCTGTGTGGGAGGCATTTTCATACCAAATCCTTTTTTTTTTTTTCTTTTTTCAGTTATTTATAATTGTTTCAGAAAAATAAAATACATCCCTTCAGGGCTTTGGACTGGAAGAGCGGGTGTTTGTTTTCTTTACAGCACTGCATTTTAAAATTGGCAGTGTTCTCCATGGCCATTCTAGAGTTACCAGGTTGTAGTACAACTGGTTTATACCAGCTGAATTTTGTTCCAAATGTGGTTTGTCTGGTTTGGGGTTCATTTTCAATGAGCTGAGTGTTAGTTTATTGCAGAAAGGAAAGCTTTCAGTTGATAGCTCCAAACTGACTTGGACCTTAACTCTGCAATGATTTATGCACATATTTAATGTGTCCTGTAGAGCATCCAATGGGCCCGGAGTCTGTGTTTTATGGTACTGCCTTCCTCTGGAAATTGCAGAAAGATCTGCTGGTGGGAATCTTTAGCAAAGAGTACCCACAATTAGCAGTAACTTTAAATGCTCACTTAAAGTGAGCTGCAAAGCACACATTTCAATCTCATCATACTGGGAGACTGTTTCCAAATAGTCAGAAATTACCTGGTCTTAAACCTCATATAGATGCTCTTAGAGCTGAAGAAATTCAGTGTAAAAATAAGGAAGCTGTATATTTGTATGCATGTGCACAATTTGGTATTGGGTCATTTCAGCATAGCACTCCAATTCTGAACATAAGTTACATTTCTCTTTTCCACCCAGTGAAAAAAACCTACAGTTCAGCCATGTTATGATCTAAGGATATCCTAATAGAATGCAAACTGTATACTCAAAATGGTCATTTTAGCTTGCAAGTATTTTTACTTTTAAAATTATGCCTGAGATTATACAGATAAAGTCTATAAAACTATAAATTATTGTAGTCTAATTGTATTATATGAATTATGAGATTATTTTTAAACTAATCCAGATACCTAATTTAATAGAGAATAGCATCCTTTTATGGATTTTTGTGGTGAGGGACAGGGAAAAGAAAGGGGGAAGATTTTCATCCCTCCTATAGAATACTGTAAAGAAACTTTAAAGGAGGAATTTTAAAATCTATAGAAAGGTTGTAATTTTCTCTGAAGTCATATGGAACTCAGCACAGTGCTGATGACTTATTTTCATGTAAATTCTTCATCTTGATGTAATTCATATGGCATCAGCACTGATAAGTAATCAGACCTTTCTGATAAAATCCAAAGCATAGAAGAATAAATGAATGCCATGCAGTTAACTCTTAACCATCATACAATGTTGGTTTCAACTGTGTAATCCATAAAACATGTGAAAAACATGTAAACCAGAGTGACTGCAGTAAATGTGAGCCTGACAGTCACTCATGGTACTGTAGGACAGAGTATTGCACTACGCTGTGGGCACAATCCACAATCTGAGGCTGACTTGAAGCTTGCTGAACTTCTGCTTGGCATGTTGATTTCCATCATGGGACAATAGTGCATTTTAATATCTAATTAAAGTTACACATACAAATGGGCTTATGGACACCCTTCTTACCCCGAGCTGAGAACTCTTTGTTCAGATCCCAAATGAATTTTGTTTGTGTGTGTATCAGTGTTTTCTGCTAGCCAGGGACAAAGACATATTAATACTTATTCAGTCTTTTGTAATATCCTTTGCAATCTTCAAATTAAGGTGCCGTGTAAGTATATTGTACTGTTGTCGGCTGTTCTTGTTATTAATCCTGCAATAATAAAATGTGTATTAGATAGAATCAGGGCAGCTCAACAGTATATTGCAGGCTATAAGCTTTCATTAACAGCTACAAGAAATTTTTTGTTAACTCTGTGTGTGTAGAGACAGGGAGGGAGAGAAGCTGGAGGGAGTGTGATTTGGGCTTGATCGGAAGACGATAAAACACGGGTAGGATTTAGATTCTGGTCCACGCTGGCTGCTCTTCAGCTTTGTTGATCAGTTGTCTTCTGGCAATACATCGTGCTACATGCTCAAACATAGTAATAGTCCTTTATAATGGTCTTTTGAACATGTTTCCTGGCTCAGGTGGGTTAATGTGCAATAGGTTTTTATTTTTACTATTTTTTGCACTGCTCTCAGCAAATAGGTGAATACAGAGTACTACAGAATGCAGCAGCTTTGGTGATTTTTTTCACTATGGTGAAGGACTAGCTCATCGATAATGAGAGCAGATCTCAGTCACCAGGAGACTGTAGTAACAAAAAGGGATACTTAATCATCTGGCTTGGATAGGACCATAAAGAAAGATCATTGCTATTGTTGCAATCTGACTGCTGAGGAGAAACAGCTAGAACTGAACCACCAGTTCCTACTTCTATCCATCTGCTCCCTCCTTTCTCCATTTTTCTTAATATTTCTTTTGCGTCACTTTAATTATGATCAGCAGAGGCACTTGACATAAGCTCTTTGTTATGACAGGCGTGGTGGGTCCTGTACTCTCAGCCCTCCTCTGGCTGTGAATGGCAGAGGAGCACTACAGAAACAAGAGGAAGATTATCATCTCAGGAGGTCCTTTCCCCTCCAGGTCACACACACCTGGAAGGAGAGGCATGCATTTTTTCCCCAAACACTTTCAGCTGGATTGGCACGTGAAAACCTGTTTCACGTGTCAGTATGCAGTGCCTGCTGCTTTCATGTCTTTCAAAAGTGTCTGATGCTGCTGAAGCATCATGACAACTTGGCTGTCTTTGGGATCAGAAGGTTCTGCATCTCATGGGCCTGCCGCATCTGCTGGTTCATTTGGCAAGAGAAGCACTGGTTCACAGTAATGCCTTCCACCTCCCAAGTTAAACAGAAGAATATATTAATTGTAGTTATGTGTTGTCATCTGTACACTCGGGAAACAATTAGGGAAAACCTTCGTAATTTTCTGTGCAAGCTGAGCCTCGGGTGTTCTGTAATAAACTAGCAAACTGTGACTTCGGCATTTGGATGTATTTGAACTTTGCATGACTATTGAGCTAAAAAATGAAGCAATCCTTAGTCTCATTCCTTAATTCTGATCTTGACACTTGCACAGTTTTCTGAATTTCAGGTCTCTGAAGTATCCCAAAGTAGCATTGTTATGAGGCATTATAGAGGCTTTTGTGTGGGATTATATACATCTGAAAAAAGGGATCAGCTGATTCTCCTACATGAATAGTGCTGCATTTCTTTAGCGACATTTCTCCTTGATCTATACTTTTCATTTTTTCTCACTAGATTACAAAGAGAAATTGAGTCAAAGAAGTCATAGCTGATGCTAGACAAGGAAACAGTGTGTTGTTAGAGATGGGAAGTGAAAGCCCTGTGTCTTCCACTTGAGCCCCTTCCCTTTGATTTCAATCAAGAGAGGATGCAGGGGTTGTGCCAGCACAGTGGCACAGTGCTGTGCAGAGCAGCACATGAATGCCCTAGAGTGTACAGTTAAGATGAGTTGAGCTCTTCCAGTTTAAGCAATCAAACCAGTCTGCCTTCCTCATCAGTTAATGGAATGAATGAGATTCATAATGTGCCATGAAATGAGAAGCTTTTCTGTGAAGGTTTAAAAACAGAAATGTGACTGCTTAGATAAACGCTATACACTTGCTTTCAGTTCCCGAACATATCCTGTCAACTTCAGTTAAATTGAAAATTGTCATAAGATTTGACTGCTGCATCTGGGCAGTCTCTTGAATTGGGGTGTTGGTCAAAGGTAAATGCAATCTGACCACCGAATTACGTGGAAGAAACAATGGGAGACTATAGAAAGACATTGCAGCTAATGGCAACTTTTAAAGCTGCAAGGCTGGTTTACCAGCATTCCGGTAAATCAACTTCTCAATCATATTTAAGCATTAGAAATTTTGTTATCATGTGGCTGTGGTTAAAAATCCCACTGCAAATGGCAATTCAGTATTGCAGGATGTCTCAATTGCCTCATCAGTGGTGCTGATGTTTCTTTAGTGTTAATAGCAATATAACTTTGTCAGTATTAATTGAAATGGTCCTTCCAACAGATGCAGAGGCTTATCTAAGCCTATCATTATAGTAGCCATATGCTTACTGGGAAAGTACAGTATCTTATTTCACAGAAAGTTAAAGAATTATTGACAGTTTAAGTGACAGCATGGTATACAGGGAGATGCCATAGTGAAAAAAAGTTATCTGATAGCTTAGATTTATTTTTTCCTGTGGAGTTTAAATTGTCAGCACTCCTTGTAATAATAAAACTCTTTCCATGGAGAGGACTGTAATTTAATTTACTACTGTGAATATTGATTCCTGGATAGTACACTCTTTATCCTGCAGATGACCTAGATCCTTGGTTCCCTAAGGGTGTTGAATAATAACAGCAGCAAAAGGGTCTGGATTGCATAAGAGACTTGATGGAGATTAGTTACTTTCTCTGCTGACATTTTAATTTTATTCATTTAATTTATTCCTCATATTCCTCATCTTGCTTTGTAAGCTGGAAACCATTGTCAGTTGGATTGGTGTTGATGAGCACTGAGTCTTTTAAGCTTCATTCTTCCCAGTCATATCAAACCTTATGTTCAAAGTAAACCAGAAATGGCCACGTTCAATCAGAGAAGTGATTTCATTTCTCATGTATTAAAATAATGCTCAGAGAGATGATTTAGTCAAAATGTCTATATTAGAAGGATGGTTATAGTGGGCTCCTGACAGAATCTCCTTACTGGGGTCATCATCATGTTAGGTCACAGCTTCTTTAAAACTGATGGGAAGTATTCCCACAATGCAGGGAAACCTGAGGGAGATTCCTTGGGAATCCCCAGAATTCACTACTGCCAATTCCAGGCATTGAAATAAAAGGACAAGACCTCCAAAAGTGATACGGGATTTTTGAAAAAAATTAGGAAAAGGCAGGCAGGAAGGAAAGAAGATCAGTGGAAGGAGGGAGAGAAGGGTGTAGAAGGAAGGTGGAAAGGGTATGTCATCTGCTTTCTCAATCCCCAGTATTGAGGCTTCACTTGGATGAAATATTTGGTCCACTATATTGTTCAGAATATGATTTAATTGGACCAATACTTGAGTCAAGGGTTTTGAATGCTCTGGAGCCATAGGGACCAGTGATTAGTCAGGGTATGGGGAGCCTAAAAGAATTACCAAGTCTCTCAAAATTCTTAATGTACTCATGGAACTGTGTCAGAATTGCACCCAGAAAACCTAGAACAGAACAGGAGAAAACAGCACAACTTCAGCATAAAACGGGTTACTCCAGCAATTTTTTAGCAGTTTTAGCAATTTCCTGTGCCCAGTTATTCAGAGCCACTCTAAGGCGATTAGAGCGGCTCGTTACCAACGCTCAGGAGCTGAGAAGGAGACTTGTGTTCCCTTTTGAGAAAACTGTCACTATCTCTGCGTGAGCTCAGATGGAATTGAATAAAAGTCTGTTTTGTGCTCAGAGTACCGAGCAAGCCCTCTTTTTGCTTTCAGTGACTGTGGGTTAATACAGGCAGCTGGGGGATCTGTAGCCTGTTTCCTCTGTCTTGCAGCCGTCTGTTCTGTGAGTTCAACTGCAACAGAAGATACTGTATATGTACATTACAGACCTCTTTTCCATGTCCCCTAAACACTTATGTGCTGCCCACCAAGAAACCTTTACCTAATTTAGTGACTGTTTTCTCCCTCAGACACTTCCTAGTCAAGGGACAAAGTAACCAATACTTGTAAACTTTGGAAAATCTGTCACCATCCATATTAGAAACAAGGAGGAAAGATGTAATTGCCCGGTTAGGGTTTGTGGTGGGCACACTTGTTAGTGTAGGTAATTTCCTAACTGTAATGGATACATAAAATTGCATTTGTATAAAATTATGACTCTCAAAATATCATTAAATCTCTGAAAGTTATGTGTTAATTTTGTCTAAGATGAGACAACAAGTCTGCCAGTACAGCTCTGTCTCTGTCATGGACATACAGGGAGAAAATCATGGTATGTGGGAAGTGATAAACCCTTTAAACCCATCTCTGTCTGGCACCAGGACTGATATACGAGAAAGAGAGTCTTTGAATAATTGGAAGATATTTCTTGTTGAAAATAAAGTTTCCAAAGTTTTAATACTAGACTTCTAGGTCAGAAGGTTATGTGACTAGATAGCTTGTTTGTGTACCAGGAAAACCAGTCAACTTGACCACAGGTTCAGTTTCCAAGCAGTTAATGACCCTAAACATTCTTAGAAATAGTATAAACGTTGAAGAAAAGGTATAATGAAATCTGAAAAGAAAGCCAGGATGGAGCAGCCTGGTTTTTAGTCATAACCTTAGCCATTTGGAGCAAATGCAGATTTCATTTCACTCAACACAGTCGCTGCTGTTCCTTATATATCTCCAACACTTCATGTTGCACAGTATGTTCATGCAGCACAATCTTCAGGCAGAGAGAGAGAAAAACTACCAGTTCTTAGATAGGTGTGGTTTCTTAATTAAGTGTTGCATTTTGAATCACCAAATATATTTAAATTTCGGTCTTGGCAGTACTCAGTGTTATTACTGGACTTGAAATCTAGGTCAACCTCTTAAAATATTGTGGGGTAGGGGGCATGTCAGCACTGGGCAAAAGCATTATACATTCAGGCTGGGTGAGAATACGCAGAGCTTCATATGAATTTTTATTGCTTTAAAGAAAAGGGTTAAGGAAAAAGCCAGAAGGGTTCGGTGGAGGAAAAAAAAAAAAGAAGTATCTGCATTTGTAACTAACAGGATTTTGCAGTTTAGCTCATATGTTAATGGCAAAATGAGCCCTTAAAAGTATTCTTTTCTACAGTACTTCATTTGTGGCTACTGGTTAATAAGGCTACTCTGATTTCAATAGTTGCCTTAATTTAAAATGCTACCTTGATTTTCACAGGAATGGCTCTTATTCCATGAATAAATTATTACTTTGTCACTGTTTTTGTCAGCACTATTAACTATGGAATATATTCTGGCTGGTCATTTTAAGTGTCTTCCTTATCAGTATTGTGCCTGGCATTCATTATCCTCTTATCTCTCTGCCATTTCTTTCAGTGGAGAGGTAATGGATTGATTGCTTTCACTGCTATATTGGTCAGGATGTACAACAAATTCTCTTCAGCTCTACAGCTTATTCATCATGGATATCCTTTAATCCCCCATCCCTGAGTTTAAATGTTTCATTCTCTTCATATATATTAGAAATTATTAGCAAAGACAAGAATCCAAGCAGTGCATCTTTTATCACTCATTTACTGTAAAAGATAGTCACTGGAAATCCAGGGGGGATTCTCTCAGTTTGCTGCTCAGGGGAGTTCAAGTGCCACAGAACCACTAATTCATTATTTGCATTTTCTGAAATACTGACTTCTGTGTTTCAACTGGAGCATTATTGAAATGAAAAACTGGTGCTTTATTGAAATTATTGACATTTCACAAAGAACAAAAAACATGCTTTGTGAAATGATGCTCCCCAGTGTGCTGCACATACATATGAGTGGTAACAGAATCTCTGCTCTATGGGTGCATATTTTTAACTTCTGGGTAGAATTTGAGTACAAAGGTTGTTTTGTGATAAAAAAATGATGCATATAGCACATATAAAAAAATGATCCATATAGCACATCATGCTATATGGAAAACTCTATTAGAGTGAATGGGAATCACAAGGTTTCCTCATCTGGCAGATCTCTAGCAATTGGACAAGAGGAAGTAGGAGTGCAATGCTTGGCTTTTCTAAGAAACTTGTTCTTCCTAGCAAAACTATCATTGCAGAAGAGTAGAGCAGTCATCAAGATTTTGTCTGGAAGGACGTAGGTGAAAAATGCATTCCTCCTTTAGGTGTATGAAGGACACACAAAGGCTCTGTATTGCAGGAGAGGTTCCCCTAAATATAGCCATGTAGAAGATGTAGCTCTATATCACTAACTGCTCATCCTTCAGAAGGTACATTTGCTTCTCTTGTCAGTGGCACTGTTTCTGATACTGATGTTTATCAGTCTAGTCTGCACACAGACGATGATGGGAGGTTATACTAGCATGTCCTGTGCTGAAAGTGCTTAACCTGTGCTTTTTGAAGGCATCAGCTTAATCCTAGGAACAGACAAACCTTACTCCAGACCAAAGGGAGGAAGGAAATATTCAAAAGCTTCTAAACAAGTATTAGTCAAATATGCAGAAAGGTACCAGACCAGATACCAAAGTATCTGACTGAGAAGCAAAACTAGAAATCACTGATAGTCCTGTGACTTAGTCTCCATTAGAGTCAAGCCTTTCCTGAGTGTCTTGTTGATGAGTGCTTCTTGGAATAGAGTGAGGTTCACAAATGACCTTTCCTATCCATTTCCCTCATGTTCATGCCCTGGTCTCATTCTTCTCATCAGTAAAGATTAAGATCTTTTTAGAATTATTCCAGACTGGTCTTGACTTACAGAGAGCAGAGGAGAAATTAAAAAAATGGATAGCCATACAGTGACATGGAAGAACAGCAGGTTCATTCTAACAGGGTGGTGGTATTCATGCATTTGTTTTTAGATAGAAGAGACATTATATCAATTGAGTAGAATGATGAGTCATTTAAAATGCTGTCAACATTCAAGTGACAACAGCCATGATGCCTCTGAGTGGAAATAAGAAAGAAGGAAGGAAATCTGGCTGTTAGAGAAGGATCTGTATTGGGGCATGTATTGTACAGCACTACAACAGACTATAGAGAAAAGAGCAAGCACAAGTGACCCACTGTTCGAAGATGTAAAGAGATGGAAAATTGTCTTTTTTCTTTAAAGCATAAATAGTAAAGGACTGAAATATCTGTAAATCACAAACTGCTGCATGTGTTCCATGCTTACTTCTTATGGCAACACACTCCTAAGATGAGGTTTAGCAACAAAAATGTATTTCATATATCTGTCTTTCCTTCTCTTCTTTAATTTAAAAAAAAGTAAAAATAAAGAAAACACTTATCATTATGTCTGTATTCAGTCTCTGGGGAAACAGTCCACGAGGAAGATTGTATCACTTCAGCCAGGTAGTGAAATCTCTATAAGCATCCCCTTGCCTCTGACATCTCTTAGATGTCTTGTCAGAGTCTCTGCCTCTGACATCTCTTTTAGATGTCTTTTGTAGTGGCTTTAAATGCAACATGGCCAAAAATTAAGTTCTCATCCTTCCCTATGTCCCTTTTATTGTTATCAACTGTGCTGTTATTGTCCCCATCTCTCAGCAGTTGGCATATTCATAGTTACGGTTCTGAATGTTTTACTTGCTAGAATTTGCCTGGTCTGATCAACAAGGTTTTTGTCACTGCTCTAGAAGTAATTAGGCAGGACACATTTCTCAGCAAGAGAGGGGCATGCAGGCAAATCTAGACCCTTGTTAGGATCCGTGAAGGTTACTGCTTAGAGAAAGAAGATTTTTAGTAGGGCAAAAAAGCCCAACAGAGAGGGGGGGAAAGGAATATTTCTCTCCGTGCTGGTTTAATTTGTACTGAAACTATTAATAGCCCAGGCTTTTCTCATTTCCTGAATTTTTCACAGTGTGTTGTCTCATTCTGCTTTTGCTTCCACCAGACTGAAATAAAGAGTTATTTGTTGTCTTTAGAAATGTCATTTGTCCTATATCACAGTATTTGATTGCCTGGCACCTTTTGCTCGGCTCCATGGTTCACAGTGTGGATAATGTTGTGTCTCAGCGACCCCATCATATTGTAGTATGACAGTTCTTTCAGGTACACATGAGAAGGAGAACTGCTAAAAGAGTTCAATGCATTCTACCACAAAGAGCACTCTGTATTTCAGCCGATCATTTATTTAACATTTGACAGCTTCCAAAAGGAAAGAGGGTTATGCTTGCACTGAAATGCATTCTGGAAGGGTGAGATTCAGCCTGGCTTACAGTCAGGCAGTCTTCACGTCCACCTCATTTGGCTGATGTCTGTTAGTCTTTAAACAATTTCAAAAGCAACCCTTATAGAAGTCCTATTTTCAGTCTGTCCTACCTTTGAATGTAGTTTTCAGGCTCCAGCATTCAGACAGAAATGAATTATTCACTTTTTTTAGAGAAGGTATCCTCCAGACTTTGTTCCTCCGGACCTGAGACAGGGTTCATAGAGTCAATCATAGACAGGTTGGAAGAGACCTCACACATGATCTGGTCCAACCTTTCTTGGTAAACCATGTCCTGGACTAGATGTCCCAGTATCCTGTCTAGCTGAATCTTAAAAGTGGCCAGTGTTGGGGAATCCACCACTTCCACTGGAAGATTATTCCAATGGCTGATTGTTCTTACTGTGAAAAATTTTCCTCTTGTGTCCAGTCAGAATGTTCCCAGGAGTATTTTGTGCCCATCACTCCGCATATTTTCTGTGTGATTTCCATGAGTTGATGCCATTCTCTGGACTACAGTGGAATTTGCTATGGGCTGGGACCTGGGACTGAGAGCTGAAAGATTGGTGTCCAGGAAACTGCCGCATCACAAACAAGATGCCCAGTGGATTTTTGGGTGCTCTGCTTCAGGCAGTGCTGGTGCACAGGCTTTCCAGGTTACCCTAAAGCTTGTGTCCTCAGACAACTTGAATCTTGTCCTTGGTGATTACCTTTCTACTTGTACTTTTGGCTGAACTCAAGTATCCTATTTCTGTTATCTGCACCAAGATGACTTGAAGCTCAGCAGCCATTCTCCAATCTCCTATCTGCAGGTGCACTCAGGAGTGTGGTATTTCCATCTAACTAGTGCAAAATAAGGTTGTTTCCTGCTTTTTGAGTGTGAACACCTTATAAATTAACATCTTTTCTAAATCGTTACCTCTGCTGTGGATTTCCGCTCTGACCTTACATTATTTTAATACTTGTGTCAAAAATATATTCAAATGGATGTCAAGTTTGTCACCAGAAGCCCTTAATACTATTGTTAATATGCTGAGGCCATTATTGAGAGATGACATATTACCTTGCTATATTTTTATTCCATCTAACACCTGTACACTGATTTGACAATTTTGGCCATTTTACGTGTTTCTGCTTTTTAGTGTTCTGTGAGTAGTAAGAGATTAAAATTTTAAATGTTGAATAGCTGAAGAAATAGTAGTCAAATTTCATTGAAGATACACAGTTTTCAAGAAAGTAGCTTAGATAGGAAAGATTTCTTTATGAACATTTATATTAAAATATGGCATTAATTTCCGATTGTTTTGATTTTGATTAGAAATGCTAATTCGAGTAAACTCAAGCTGAGGAAACATTTTTGAAAACTTGCAGTTGAAAAGAGATCCGCCGCCATCACAGAATAGGATATGGGAGAATTAATGAGACCCTTCTTAAAGCATGTCAAAACTGAAAAGCTGAACGCAGAGCTGCCAAGTATTAGCAGTATTCTTTAAAAGCATGCAATGCAATTATTCACTAAGTTTTGATCAAATGTTTCAAAAATGGGGAGGATTTATATCTTTTTTATAAACTGATTTTATTATAGGGGTCTTTTACTATTAAATGATTGGCCTTGCTAGGAAAATACCCTCCTTTTTTTCATCTTCAGTTTAGACTGAGGCTTAGTTTAGGAGATTTGAAGATTTGAAGTATTTTGGTTTCTTAGCACTATCCAGGATGACTGGCCTCCCAGTCTCACAAGAACAAGTGCCATATCAAGTGTTTGAAGTGTGAAGTTTGAGAAGGCTATTATCAAACTCTGCAGAAACAATCTAAACTTCTGCTTTGTAATAACTTTTTCATACAATATCAGAAAGATGCAAAAGATCTGCCTGGAGACTGACATTTAGCTATTGTGCTCTTTTAAATTAAATGACAGCTCGTACAGGCGTTCCAGGGCTAGGTGTAGAATCCTGTTATTTAAACATTGTCAAAGCTTGGGTTTAATTAACTCTAATTCAGTGTAGTTTCCCCATCCTTGCATATTCTTTCTGTCTTTCCTTCACTCGCTCTCTGTCTTTTCTTTCTGCTGGCCTTGAAAAGCTTTGGAGCACTTGTCAGGGTTATAGTGTGATTTCAGATGCTTTCATGCTTGTTGCTGGGTGGAAAGAAAATTATGTCCTGGCAGAGCAGCAACAAAGCATTTCATTCGCAGCCAGGAGATTCAGGATGCAGAGTAAAGCTGAAGTGGTTAGTCCCACCTGGGCTATGGCTCTAAATGTTTCAAATGACGTATGCATGGTTTATAAGGCAAATGGAGCCTCACTGCTTCTCTGATCATAATCATGAAGGGTGCACTTCGACTTCCAGAGCTGGAATGAGCATGTAATTTGTCAACTTCACCATCAAATGAGGTGGTGGGGGTTGCCCTGTGCCTGTCCTCAGAATGTCACAGGCTGTTGTACCAGCAGTGCTGGGGGCTCTGGGACAGCAGCACATTGGGAATCACAGTCCAGCAGCAGTGGACAATGCAACCAGGGATACGCAGCATCTCCTAAAGGAATCAGCCATCAATGTGTGGCAGTGGATGGTGA
The DNA here is from genome assembly GCA_002631895.1 of Agapornis roseicollis. Taxonomy (NCBI): domain Eukaryota; kingdom Metazoa; phylum Chordata; class Aves; order Psittaciformes; family Psittacidae; genus Agapornis; species Agapornis roseicollis. Next base: position 11,148 of record NDXB01004887.1, on the reverse strand, counting down.
AGCCATCAAGAAGAGAGGTTGGTGTAAACGTGTAACAAGATCAAAGCCTTAAGCTGCCCTTCATTCAGTGCTCATTCAAATCATTATTTTTGGCAAAATTAAGGTTTCCTTTATGCAGCTACTATTCGAAAGCAGTCACCCAGCCTTTGGGTTGTAACAGTTTTCCATCTCACTTATGCCCAGACCAAGTCTGGTTGTCAGAAGTAAACCCTAAAATTCCTTCTCTTTCTCTTTGAATTCCCATTTCCCGCTTTGCATTCAGTTCACATATTTTTGCTTTCAGAGCTTTCAGAGCTTTTATGGCTTCAGAAGCTTCTTCAGTTCTTCCCCCTGTCTTCCCAAATAGTGGAAAAAAGTTATGTGCTGATTTTCCCCAGACTAGGACACCTCTTTTTGTCCTAATCAGTTGCCAGCATACCTCTGGTGTCCTTCATGCCAGTGGCTCCTGTCCCTGGTGCTCCCTGCCCACTGGGAGCCATGCAGGCAGCCCTCAGCAATTTGTGCCTTTCAGTAGACGAGAGTCAACCCAGCTGGATGAAAGGAGTTGAAAAATGCAGACACCTAATCAAAGCTAATCAGCCAGCCTTCCTTTGTACTTAATAGAGAAAGATGGACAATCCTGGGGGAAACCCAGCTTTGCTGAAACAGATGTCCAAGGAAGCGAGACAGCTCCACCTCTCAAGGTGCCTGTGGAAGGAGCCTGGATAAGAAATTTAAGGCTAAACGCCTTTTACACAGCTAAATGTAGACTTGATTCATTTTCAGACCAAAATATGTACTCTATGTAACAATATGCAAGTGTGTTTATCACAGTTCAGCCTTAATAAGAAGGATGTTGAGGAGTGCTCTCCTGTCCTCTACCTGAGGGACCAGTGAGCACAAGGAAAGCAGTTGCATCCTCAGCTGTCTGCTGCAGTGCTAACAGAGGTGGACTATAACAACTGTCAAAGCTGACACATCAAAGAAGCTTCTAGCATTTGCCAGTCTTGAGGAAAAAAACCCCTGCTCAGATGTTTTCCTTAAATATTGTGTAGATTTTAACAACAATGCCCACTTCTTATGTAAAAATAATAAATAAATAAAGATTTCAATAAAGATAGCTTAGTTATTTTCCATCACTCAAAGACAGCTGTGATTCTTCTTATTAAAAACATTGATCCCTATAGGATACTGTTAGTACTGTGAAATAAGACTGAGTTAACAGTACATATTGCTACTGCATATATATCATATACGTGAAGTTATAAACCTGAAAATGGGTATATGAAATAAATACTTCAGCTTGAAATTGATAAAAGGGCAAGAGTTGTGTTACTTTCCAGTCTAGCAGAAGCGACATGTACAGTACATTGTTCTCCTTTGCTGATTTTTAAGGCATGAAAAGCAATTTGAAGTGTAGTCTTGCTTTAATGCCATTTAGATTCCTCCCACAGTAATGTCAGTGCCTTTCATGTGTGTGTGAGTGCCTACATAACATATTTCTAAAAAAGAATCTTAGTTCAGTTCTGATTTAAAAAGTTCTGTTGTGTTGTTGCTATTCATGCAAACTCTGAATTTTCTATAGCTGCATGAAAAATATGCATTGAAGGTTTATTGCTGAAGCTTCCAGCAGCCCATCATGGCCAATGCTTTGGGACATGTGTGGTGCTTTGCTTTAGGTTTCAGAGGGGTGATTTAGAGCAATTTGAGTTAAAGGAGATCTAAGCTGATGGGGCAAACCATGCAGTGCCAGGAGGGCTGTGTTTTCAGAGGTTCAAGAGCAGGCTAGTTATACCTGTGAACCAGCTGCAAGTCCTTCCTAGAGGGATGAGCTATTAGCTTAAGCACAGCACCAGCCTGCATTTCATCTTGAGCTAGCAATCACACACATCACCATTTTGTGTTGTCCTGGTTTTCTGTCATGCCCTGGGTCCTGCACTGCCTTTTGTGGCCTGAAGGTACCTGATGAGGTGATGCAGGCATGAGCTTTGGGGCTGAGTACATTGGGACCATCACATCATTCAGAGCATGAACCACATCCGTCTGTGAGAAGGTGAGGGGGCAGTTTGCTTCGTGCACTCAGTGCTTTCATTAATCTATTTGAATATTAACATGCCTGGTGAGGTAAACTGAAATATCCTCTGGATATATAAATATTCATATACTAACATCTGCTACAGATGCATAGTTATAATTCTATTTTCATGGGAGGACAAAAGTCTCTTTGAGGAAGATCCAATGTAGCAGAGGGTTTCTCTCTTCATACCTGTCACTTAGGAAGTTGTGTAACTTTTAAAAACATTTTATGCTTGCATTATTTTAAAGTTAGCCTGGTCTGTGAGGATTTAACTCCAGCATAACAACTATTAAATGTTTCTGGATCCCTTTTAGTATGTATTTGTGAGGTGGTACATGTTTTTCACAACATAAAACAATGTCTTTGATCATTTGAGGCTGATGTCTGCCACTGGCACAGTCCTGAAACAAATCTGCTTTGCACAGTTAACAGTATCAGATTTTCATTACGGTCTTGACCTCTGCCTTTGGCACTTCAGAACATGCCTTCCATTTTCCATTGGCACAGTACCTCAAAGTGCCAGGTTCTTTTTCTTTTTTCTTTTTAATTTTCTTTTTCCTCTTCCTCTTCCTTTTCTTTTTCTTTATTTATTTTCTTTCTCTTTAAATTTTTCTTTTTCTCTTTTTCTTTTCCTTTTCCTTTCTCTCTTTTTCCTTTTCTCTTTTTTTCTTTTTTCTCTTTTCATTTTTGTTCTCATTTTCTCTTTTCCTTTTTCTTTTCCTCTAATCTGTTTTCTTGCTTTACAATCTCATGTTATGGTTGTCCTGCTCCAGGATATCTTTTCACTAGGTTTGCTACTAGTTTCCCTCCTCTGAATTTTGCCTGTAAGTCTACTTGGCCACCTTCTCTCAAGGGAAGAAGTCAAATACCCCAAAATATAATCAGCTGTCTTGTTTGTTAGTAGATTCCATACAAGTCTATAGCAGCTGGCTTGTTATATATTAAAATAAATAAATACATTTAAGTTCAACATACTGGAAATCTTCGTGCCTTTCTGTTTTGTGGCATAGGGAAGACATTGTTTCAGTGCACCACCAAATATGTGAATATGCAGCAACCATATTCTATTCTCTTTTTGCTTTCAGAAAAGACTTGAAAAAGATTGTTCTTCAAGTGGAGTCAAACTGAGTCATGTATTGAATGTCTTTTTCCCTTCTAGAAGCTCTATTCGATACTCCACAGTTGGTTTTAAAAAGTTATATTCATTTTCCTCATTTATAGGTTGAATACCAAAGACCGTGAAAGAACTGGTTTGGACTACTTTTTGGGTCCCACAGCTATGAAGTTAAAAAACCAATAATAGCTAGAGTTCAAACTTCCAGTTCTGATCTCCAACTTCTTAAACCAATATGAAGGATTGTTGTTAAAATGGTGTAAAATTAATGTGATTAAGGCAATAATTTTATAGTCCTCTACAAAAGGAGATGTCTTACTTTTATGTGAAGCTGTCCTTGCAGGCTATTCCCTGCAGAACAAGCAGAGATTTAAAGCTCCGATGAATGGCTGTTTTACAGAGTAGGTATTTTCCTCCCAGCTTTATCTTTTTAACCTTTGACATTACTTAGATTAGTTAAAAGCAGTTTGACCCTATTATTTCAGGAGAAATCATGTTATTTCCCCATGACAAATTCTATAATTTTAGGTTAAATTTTCAAGAGCTGTTAAGTCCCAGGCTCAAAAGTTACTTGGGCATTTTGAACAGTTTAAGCTATTTTTTTTCTGGTTGTTGTGTTTTGGGGTTGGGGCTTTTCCTTCATTTCTTAGAGTTCTTATAGACAAGGACCCCGGAGCTGCTGCTTCATCTTCAGTTTTATTTTGCACTTACAGCACTATGTATTTTTTTAAAATGTGGCAGCCTACCCAAATTACATTTCAGTCTTGCAGTTTAATGTCATTAGGAATGCACTGGATTATCATAATCACATTCTTCAATGATATATTACTACCTTTAAAAAAATACTGCTAAGAGAAAATTGTGAGTGTTAAAGGCGGAGTTGAAAAATAAAGGTGCAACAGCTAAAGTTAAAAAAGGAAAACTAAACACAACTCAAGGTATAAATTAAGCTGGCTAGAAAATTAACATTAACAAGTATCAGGGAATCAAGAAACAATTTTCCTTGGATGGTATTGCAAATATGTGTCTGTATAACTATATTTATTTTACAGTATAGTAGTAGGAACCAAAGTCTGTTGGTTAGAACTGGTAAAATCTTTGTGTCATTTAAAATGGCTTTGTATCAGTTTAACTTTCCTACTTACAGCAGAGCCATAACTGAGCTAAAGTGAGCACTGATTATAGATAAATAGCTTCTGACTGCTGTAGTATTGACAGTGTCTTCACTGAAATAAATTGCCCTTGAAACTATTTTGTGCTGTAAGACACCATTTCAATCAGTGTTTTTTCCCCAATCACACTAATTAGAAGCCATTTAACCATCATTAGCAAGGTACATATTTCCAGAATTTGTTACAAGAGATGATGTGGTTTCAAAATGTATTTTATATTTTTAATCCAGTTTAATAAACTTTAAATAGCAAGTAGATATGATTGTTCATTAAGATGTAAAATGGTCAAATACTCTATTTTCATTTTAGAATGTCATGCTTTTAATTATGTTGTTGCTATTTAGTACCGGAGAAGCATCCTGTTTTCTAGGTCAATCTTTCATATTTGTATTATGATTTAAAGTTTGACATTTTGAATAAAAATATACTAATTAATTGTATTAATTAAAAATAATGACCTAGAAAAATGCCTCCAAGCTAACCTAAAGACATCAGTGCACTGAAACATGACAGTTGTGCCATATTGTCATATTTTAGTAAGCAAATGAAAAACATATACAAATGGGAAAAAAATAACGTTAAGAACCATTTTCATATTTAAAACCCTGTATGTGAAATCTTCAGGCCCCAGAAAGGGTCACAGATACTTGGGAGGACAAAACAAACTTCTGAAATATTGACATTTCCTGTGAAATGTAAAGGGCAGCTTTTGCACAGGTAGATATTTGTTCTTTTTAAATACATGTTAGCCTTCTGCAGTCAGAGGGGGGAGAGGGCAAGTACATGAGAGGTAAAATCCTGAAGCCTTTGAAGTTTAGCCGTAGATTTTTAATGAGTTTGTTCCCAGGGTTGTTCATTTGTACATATAAACTGCTAATACCATAGTGTTAATTAAAACTACCACGATTTTCATAAATATGTATATGATATATGAAAATTAATGGTTTAGTGAAATGAGAAATAATAAACGAAATTATAATAATTATCTCTCCTGAAATCAGTTCAGACACACAGCTCACATTATTTAGAGACACCGGGTTCTACTCTGTGTCATAGGGGAAAGTATCATTGAAAATGAAGTAAATAATCACGAACTGGTTTGTTGTCAAAGAATGCAAAATAAAAATTACAATGTTCACAGGCAATGAATTGTGGTTATTGCATTTCCAGTTCTGTATGTTCCTTTTGGAGATCCTATCAACTGAATTTAAGGCTGCAAGAAAGCATCTGCCCTTTGAGAGGACATCAGAGGCAGCCCTCTTCTCCAGACCAGTAGTAAGCCCTGTTCTAGTCCTTAAGATCCCTGTCAGCCTGTAATATTTCTTACATTTCACTGTCTTTAACACTGAGAGTCAAAACTGGACGCAGTTAATGTTTTACTCTGCATATCGCTTTTCAGAACAGTGCAAGTGGTTTTATGGACCCCTGTCATCCTGCAAACTGCTGCCGGGGAGGTATCGGTCTAGATAGTTCGGTCATTAGCAAGAGAAGCTGCTAGTATCTTAAATTAGAATAGATCTTTGCTTTCCCGCTAAGACCTCTAGAAAAGAAATTTACTTCATTTCTTTCATAAAACTTTACAACTTCGTCTTCACAGTGCAAACTGGAGCCCTGGTGAGGCTGCCATTTGAACTGACGCTGTATTGCAGCCTCTTTTGTTCTTTCCTCTCCTTAGATGCCTGCTTGCTGCCTGCTGGCTTGCAGGAGCGAGCAGGATGACTTGTGGTGACAGCTGTAAAGTTGTGGATAGGAGCAGACAGAGGAAAAAAGCCCTTGTTCGGTTAGGAGGGGCTTTATATCTCTCTGTTTCCATAACTACACAGAAGGAGAAAAACATGCTTCTTTCATGCTTGTCTAGATTCAAAATTGCCTGTTGTCATCCTTTCATAGGTTCAGCACCTTTGCGGGTTGGTCTTAGTAGCATTTTTGGATTATGAAATGATTGTGAAATCTGTATATTGCCTTCACAGTTGAAATTTCGACTTAATCACCGTGTTTTCTGAGGTGTTCCTTTGTTTTCATCTGCATTTGAAATGTTTTAGCCAAGTCTTATCAACCATCTTTATTATGTGAAAGCCATTCAGCTCTCAAAATAGTCATTATAAGCTTGCTTAATTCTTAGAGAGCCCATAAATTTTAATACTCGTTAAATAAATCTTTGTCCTCTAATCTCAACCAACTTCTCAAAAGTGTCTTTTTTTTTTTAATTATTCTGAGTTTGGTAAAGCAGCTACTTAAACACTTACTGATAAATTGTTCCTCTATGAATATAAACATTCGCAGTTAAATGGTTTCTTACATTATCAGCCAGTCACAGCTCATGTTCTCTTGCCATACTGTACAAACTCACTAGGGAGTGACTTTGCAAGTATTTATACAAAAAAACTTAATATTAACAAAAATACCTTCCAAAAAGTTTGTTTTAAAGTAAAGATTTAAAAATCCAGGTTACAGTATTAAGGGGAAGCACGAGTTTGGCAGAAGTGAACAGGACATTTTATAAAATGCTTTTTAAACAGCTACAACACTGTTAGACTTTGAAAACTTCACAGTGCTTATTATAAAAGAAGAAAAAATCAATTAGCAAGTCTTTCACATCACTAGGACAGGTAGAACCTAGAGATTTGCAAATGTTGTAGGTAGGGAGATGTACAAAGGCAATCTGACACAAATTATGGCTTTAAGATGTGATACCATGTTCCTAAAGCCCATGGGGCACAAAAAATAGCTTATTTATAATTTTTTTCTGAACCTGGAGTCATCTATGATTCTTAGGTAAGTTATCAGCTTTGGATTTAACTATTTTAGTTACTTCCGTAATTGTCAATAAACAGGAGTGCAGCTACCGACACTTGCTGAAGACCCCACTATGTTCATCTCTAGGACACCCAACACAACAAGAATGTAGACCTGCTTGAGCAAGTCCAAAAGAGACCACAGAGATGCTTAGAGGGCTGGAGCACTCCTGCTTGTTCAGCCTGGAGAAGAGAAGGCTTCACAGTGACCTTAGAGCAGCTTCCAGTACCTAAAAGGTGCCTACCATAAAACTGGAGAGGGACTTTTAACAAGGGCATGTAGTGACAGGACAAGGGGGAACAGCTTTAGGCTGAAAGAGGGGAGATGTAGTTCAGATATTAGGAAGAAATTTTTTTACTGAGGTGAGTGAAGCACTGGAACAGCTTGCTCTGTAGCTGCCCCATCCCTGGAAGTGTTCAAAGTTGGACAGGGCTTTAAGCAACCTGGTCTAGTAAAAGATGTCTGTATCTGTAGCAGGGGTGTTGGAACTAGGAGATCTTTGAGATCCCTTCCAACCCAAAACATTCTATGGTTATATAGACCAGGGAACCAGTTACTGAAGAGGGGTTGTTGGGTTTCAGACTCCCCCAAGAGAGGTCCTAGAGATGAGTGTCAGCATTCTCATTTTTCTAAATTTTGCAATGTTTGATTGCACTTGTCTGTTCTGACAGTGCAATGAATCACTGAGACTCTTTGTGGGGACACAGTCTGTACCAAAGAAACAGTTCTCTGTCATATGAGATGTCCACTGAATCAAGAGGTGCTGTCATGTGCATTATCCAGTGCGTAACATATCCGGTACTAAGCCATCTGATAATACTTACATTTAGTACTTTTTTAATTATAGATGATGTATAATATCTTCTGAAAGGGTGAGATTTCAGTGCCAAAGATTTGAGTTGGGTTTATGTGTTTTTATTAGGCACCATATACTGCCTGATAAAATATAGCAGGATGTGAATGCTAGAGAACAGGTGTGTTACCACTCATCAGTGAAGATGGATTTATTTCAAAGAACTGTGTAGATTATACTTATGTACATTCTAGGGAAAATACTAAGTCCTGTCCCTATTGAAACTGGGCAGTGCTGCCTTTGTCTACAGTGGGCAGAGTAACACCCCCCCCTTTGCTAATTAATGTGTGTTAAGTGCATTGAAGTCTTTGACTATCAGGTGTTTTACCTTACAGTGGTATTGTTTAGTAATTTATTTTACTCTAATAGGAGCAGTTTGTCCTGGATGCCTCACTGATTTTTTTTCAGAAACCTGTCTTGTCATATTTTCTTATTTTGGAGAACAAGCATTTGGTTTGTGGGCTGCACATACACACATGTGTGTGACTGATTGCTGTTAATACGTAATTCGCACCTTTTGTTCCTTCGCCACCAGAACTGGTCAGCATTTCACCATTGCTGACATGTCAGGGAGCCTGTTGATTACACTATTGGTTTCACAGATGGGTGCTTCTTGTTCAAAACCTTCAAAAGTAGGGAACGTTTAGCTAATGCTTTGCACTACATAAAGAGATCAAAAAGGTCTAAAAGCTATCTGCTAGTCTTCTGCTACAAGCAATTAGGATAATACTGAATCCATCCCAGATCACGTAGTGATAAATATTTTAGCCTTCCCTTAAGTGTGTATTTATATTCAGGGTTGCCTGCTGGTAAATAAAACAATCAGAACTAAATTTCTCTTTGAATCTGGACTGTTCTTTGTTTCCAGCACTCACAGTTTATTTTTTTTTCCTTCTCTTTCTGCCTATCTCTCTCTCATTTTGTCTCCAGAGAAAATTATTGTCTGCCTGGAAATCAAGTTACAGTGCTAACTGAAATAGTGGCATATTATATATGGAACAGGGGGCCAGGCTGGCAGTTTGCTGGGATCCCCTGGGGTTTATTTGCTTTGGCCAATATAGAACAGACTGCAGCCAACTTTATATTTAATCAGGGGTGAATCCTAAAAACAAAAAAATAAGATCCTGTTGTAGGAAGCTGCATCTTTATCTCAATATCTCAGTGGGCATTTTTATGCTGGATCCTTTGGTCATGCTGCCTGTCCTTATATGGGTCTAAGTCCATTTTGGAAAATGAAAGAGATCAGGTTGTCTCCCTTATTTTTTCTTATTCTTTGCATCCATATATGTAATGTAAATACAGTCCATTTTCAAAGCCAGTCACATACACTCACTGTGAATTTGTAACCTTGTATGATTATAAATTAGCAGGCATGGAAACCATAGAAGACTTTTACTTTATATATCAAAGCCCCAAAACTCCCTTTCTTATTATTTTTATGCATAACTTTGATACCAAAATCTCTCCAGAAGTTGTATTTAAAGTAGATTTTCTAGAAATAAGATGTGTAGTTCATCTCTGAATATAGCTAAAAAATATGTTGAAATAGTTCTATAGCCTAATATAGGGAGCTATCAACTTGTAGTGTGTGAAAGCATCCTTGAGGTATCTCCTAATATCAGTTCTAGTGATAAAAATAGCCTGGAAATTGTTTTCAAAGCATGATATGGTGACTACTCTGAGTTTTTAATATGTTTAGAAAGGCTTCATTTACACGTAGAGTTGTAGTTGTCCTCCTCAAGTGAGTAATCACTGCAGCTGACTTGACATTTTCTCAGCATAATAAGGTGAGAAGAATTTGTCTATGTGAACAACAAAAAATTATTTAGCACAATGGGGTATCTCATTGTCAGTAATCCTATGAGTAGAATTAACATATACAGCCACGTATGTGTTGTTCAAGATGGGATATTAAAGTATTTTCCACTCTCCAGCACCTGTTCCTGTTTTCTCTAGCAGCACAGGTGTATAACAGGGTCAACAAGACCAAGATCTAGAAAGGCTAGTCTGCACTACAAAGTCCTAAACTGTAGCTGTATCAGCTTAGAGTATGACAACTTCACACCTTGCATTTCACATTGCTGTGCTGACAAAACCTAGCAGAAGATGACTCTCATTGCCTTTTGTTCACAGGCTGGTATAGCTGTGCCAGCAGTGATACCTCTCCATTAGCATATGCTCCATTTAGGTGTGTGGCTGGGTAGCAAAGACTCTGTAAGGTGCAGCCTTGTAGTCCTCCTGTAATCAGTATTAAGCTTGAAAGCTGCCCTTTCTACAAGGGCACGTAGTGATAGGACAAGTGCAAATGGCTTTAACCTGAAAGAGGGGTGATTTAGATTAGATATCAAAAAGTTCTTTCCTGTGAGGGTGCTGAGACACTGGCACAGGTTGCCCAGAGAAGCTGTGGCTGCTGCATTCCTGGCAGTGCTGAAGGTTGAATGGTGCTTTGAGCAACCTGGTCTAGTGGAAGATGTCTCTGCCCATGGCAGGGGGGTTGGAAATAGATGATCTTTAAGGTCCCATCTAACCCAAAAATTTTATCTGGCCTAAGGGCTTATGGAAGTAAAATATTCAGGAGAGGGCCAGAAAGGTTTTTCAGATGCCTTTGGAGCAGGATGGCATCCTGTGGAAACTGTTATAAATACAGACTGGGAGAGGGGGACTGAACTCACCAATATCATACAGACAGTATTTTGCAGCTCCACCTCAGGCCATTAGAAGCCTTGACACTTCCCAGTACAGAGAGTGTTTCACCATTTGTCTGCCTTCCTCATCACACCAATAAAGGATCCTTGTATTGGGGAGTCCTAGCTTTGTTACTCCTCCTTCTTCTGCTCTTGACATAGTGGAACTGACCAATATGTATGGCCTTCTATGATGGGGCTACAGAACTTCTGGACAGGGGTAGAGCAGTTGACATCATCTACCTGGACTTGTGCAAAGCGTTCGACACTGTCCCACACAACATCCTTGTCTCTAAATTGGAGAGACATCAATTTGATAGATGCATCACTCTGTGGATAAAGAACTGGCTGGATAGCTGCATGCAAAGAGCTGTGATCAATAGCTCAGTGTCCAGCTGGAGGCCAGTAATAAGTGGTGTCCCTCAGGGATCGGTGTTGGGAGCGGTCTTGTTCAACATCTTTGTTGCTGACAT
>NDXB01004886.1:113648-131268 GCA_002631895.1 Agapornis roseicollis | reverse complement strand
ACAACCCCATCATTCTTTAATAAAAAAAAAAAAAAAAAACAACTAAATTTGTACTTGATTGTCACAATCAAACCATAAAAAGTAAAATGTAAAGGTTTGAAATATCATCAGGGTATTTTTCCTTAAGAATATTTTCTTTATTCTTTTTACTGAACAGCACAGTTTTTCCAGTTGGATTTAAAGCATTCTTTCATTACATTCTCTAGTTTCTTGTCCCACATAGTTATTCTCAAAGATCTCCATGTCGACTCAGTCTGTATCTGTCTGCAAAACACATGCTAAAACATACAGAAGCAGATGGATAACACCCAAAGAACCGATCAAGCAGACAGCAAATATTGGTACTAAATAATTGACATAAAACACAATATGCCAAATACTGACAAACATACCAGAGATTAAAATAAAGTTGTTAAAATCCACTGAAGCAATCCGCAGTACTATCTGACAGTCAGGACGGTGCAATGAAGGTTGCCAGTACAGCTACAAAACAGGTCTCTATCTGGAGGAGCTCATCAAATATTTGAGACTGATGGTTATACAGTGCAATGATTCAGAAGCACAAGGTGCAAAGACACACACATGTAAGATCTGTACAAAGATGTATATTATTTTTCATATTGTTAAGTACATTCTGAGCTACAGAAAGCAGCAAATGCTTACCTTTTTTTCTTTCCCTTTTAGAAAGGTATTTTAGCCTAAAAACAGATCCCCAGTGCCACACACACAATCCACCTGTGTTTTGCTTCTGGAAAACAGGTTACTAGCTTAGCTGGCCATCTCTCTGGCCACTCCTACAGCCATTCTGGCCCTTATGTTTGTATTCTTAGTTGTCTCACTGTTCTTAGCCCAGATATTTTTGTGCACTTCATTCAGGTATCCCCATTTTGCAACAACTTACCCTGTTCTGTACCTGGTTTTTTGTGTTCCAACATTCTGCATACTGCTAAGGGAAAAATGTTTCCTTTATGTTATCTTGTCCCTTGCTTTTTCCCCAAGTCAGCTGAGTCTCATTAGGATTTAACAACAAACTACTGCCTATTTATACTGCTGAGGTTTAATTCATAAGTTTTATAGGATACGTATGTATAAAAGGACAAACTGTTAGTTCAAAATCTCCACATCCTTAACTTCCTTGAAAAAGTATCATACTTTCCAAATTACAATTATTAAAGTGCATCTTCATGACTTACATAACAATGTATCAGAAAGATACCTTGCCCAAATGTTTTTTTATAGATCATTCTTCTTCAAAGGAAGAAAAAAAAAAAAACCAAAACCAAAAACCTTTGAAAAATAAAACAGCATTACTCACATCCGGAATGTTTTTCTGATAAACACAGCACTTTCAGACTCTTCATGTATCTCATCTCTCCAGATATCATGACAACTTGTTTGCAAGACTGATGAAGTTCAAGGAGGCTTTGCAGAAGATACAGCTCCCTAGGAATATTTTTTATCTCCTTACTACCTAAGCTTATGCACTCTGGTTTTTCTGATTGTGGAGAGGATGAAGCTTGTCAATTGACACCCTGATGTATTATTTAATCTGGAACATAGAGACTAAATTAGTTTGAATTTTACAGAACATTGTGTGTGTAAACAATTCTTTTTATGATATATCTGTCCAGAATGTACAGAGGAAATTGGTAAGGATTTTAGTTGCATTCATTAGTACATATATTGTAAGTCTCTAGTGATTAATCGTAACTCATCTGCTGCTTTTACTAGTCTCTCAAAACAAAGGAATTGGTGGATTAATGTTCTTACTGGAGCCAGTAAGAAAATGCCTTCTATATTTCAGATGCTATTTTTAAGTTTGCTCAGCTACCATACAGACCAAGTAATCAACATGGGCTGCTTGTCATTCATAAGTACATCCCAGGAGATGAGAGCCAGCAGGGCACGTTTTGTCTTGAGCACTAAAAATAGAAAGCAGTATTCACAGCAATCCTTTGGCCTATGAAAGATGATAGCCCAAGGTGTTGTCTCAAAGTGCTGTCTTGTCCACCAAGATGCTGCAGATGGGACATTCTGATGCCCACCCTCATCATGGCCTTCTGGATATCTCTGGGGTATTCTGCATTCACTCCTTTGGTACAAAGGCTGTAGCACCCTTGAAGACACCACTTACCCAGCACACCTACTCAGTATGTCTGATCAGGTCTTCCCAGAAAATGCACAACTGTGAGCAGACTAATTGACGGGAACAGGCATGAATGCTAAACACTATGTGTAGCTCCAAGAGGAGGCCAGTCTCTTCCATGCCCCAATTTGCCTGACTGTATCCATCGCTTTCAACAACAAATAACTTCTTCCCTTTAAGAATATTACACACAATTGACTGCAGACCACTAGACAGTTTCACTGCTATTCACGTGAGCATTCCTAACTAACCTCAATCTTGCAAAAAAAAAAAAAAATAAGATTAACCTGATAGTCCTTAAAAGAAATAGTGGCTGAAGAAACTGATGTAATTAACTGCAGATAAAAGCAAGCATAAGTAGCTACATAAAACCTCAAAATAAGTAGTGATACTTTCCAGAGAAAACGTAATCTGACAAAGAAATTAAAAGGTAAATTGTATGAGAAAACCCTCGCAGTTTCTCCATACATACAAATGATCAAGTGAAGTTCAACAGTATTTTCAAACTTACTAATACTAGGTTAAGAAGTGAACAATATAAGTACAAGATAAAAAAAAAGTGATCACAAAAAGATTTCCCACAAATAAATCAATTTATTATTTTTTGGCAAGTCCCATACAGCCTGAGTAAAGATCTTTCACTCACTATATTAAAACAGTATTTTGCTTTACACAAATTGTAAACATCTTCAACAGGACAAACTGTTGGTACAAGCCTTCCAAAATTCTGGCATCTTTTCTCTGTCAGTTAATCAAACAAGAATGAAAACCAAAGAACTTTTTTCACAGGGTATCTATAAAATGCAACATGTGCATTTCATATCACGTCAATTCTAAACAGCGGAGGATTTATCATTATTTGTGAAATTCATAGTGGTATTAAAAATAGAAACACTGGTGTATCCAAATTTTTTGTTTTATATTAAAAACATCATTTTATATAACCACAGTAATAAACCAAATTCTACAGTAAACCAGCTGCTATAAATACAGCTTGATTTGCTATACTCTATCAGATAAATAAGCATGTAAAAAATCTCTTGATCTGATTAATACTTTGTTTTCCCAGCAGGCACCAGTCTAAAGTCACAATTCAAATTTTGCTTGTCCAAACCTCCCTGCTACAATTGTCTTTTTCCCCTCCCTCTCTTTCAAAGTGCTTTAAATCAAGACATATTCTGATCCATAAAGTGAACACTTATCTCCTCCTTCTTAAGAGCAGCTTTTTCTTTGTAATTTATAAGTCCCAAGAACATCAATCTGATGGCTAGATTTACGGAAGGACTACAAGATGTGCACTGTTAGCTCATAATCCTCAAATGAGGGCGAAGATGTTTAAACTTGGTACGAATTGATTTTCTCCAAACCAATTCATCAGCACTAAAATACAGGCAAATTATCATGTTATCGACTACGACTTAAAAAAAAAAAAACCAACAAAAAAAAAACAACAAAACACACCAAACAAACAAAAAAAAACAAAAAACAAACCAGAAACTTCTATGGTTTGAAAACAACTACGTTGTAACTTTGGTTTCAGTATGGTGCTTAATTTTGGAGTCACATTTACACTAACTTAAAGATGAAAATCGGCACTTCTAATGTAAAATAACCAACCCATTTTAACAACCCTCTACCTTTCAAGTCTCTGTACATTATAAGGAGCAATAAGAACAAGCTTAATTCTTCCACAGATCACCTTTAAAGTTACTAACAAAACCCAAAGTGTTTAGTTTGACACCTGTATGCAACCATCTGGTTTAGAGCATTACAAAACATCATACTTTAGAACACTAAGTGTTTAGCTCAGCAGATACATAGATTACAAGCTCAGATGAGTTTCACCACCTCAAGTGAGGATATTGAGAAGCTTTTTGTTTGTAAGATTTCTGTGTCACTGAAACGCACAGATGAAAGACTATGAAGGATGAAAAGCACATTTAACCTGCATCGCTATTATGATGTATAGTCACAAACAACAGTGATTTTCCTACAGATTCAGTACTAGAACAGCACCAAGTGTTCAGTTGACCTACTGTCAACTGCAAGGAAAAAAAAAGTGAAGCCCCCAAACCTTAGTAAAATCTTAGGCAAAAGTCTTTAAATTGTGCAATTCCTTCAGACAAGCAAGATACCCTACTACTGGATTTACCTCCTGCTCTTCTCTGCCCAATTAAACAGGAAGTTCCCTACTACAGTGTTAAAGCTAGATCTTGCTGGAAATTAAAAAAAAAATAAAACAAAACACAAAAACATTGTAGAGGATATTCCATTTGTCAAAATAAAATCAAGTATTTTAAATGCCTTTACTCTTCCACAATCATCAAAACCTGCCAGAAAGAATGTAACAGGAACCTTCAGGTGATCTGAACTCTACAGCAGAAATGCAGATTTACCAAAACATTTACTACTCAGTGTTTTCACTGCAGCATGGGAAGCTCTATTAAGAAAGAAAGATCCATTCTACACAGCCATCTTTTTCAAGCAGATCTTCTAAGCACGATTCATTTCAACAAGTTCAAAATACTGTTGTTTGGTTTTGTTTTAAATCAAGAGCTATTTCTGATTTACAGTCAAACCTGTAAGTATTTTTCATTTTTAATCCATTACATTTAGTTTTATTTTCCAGCCTATCTGGGAATTGTTTGGAGCCCAACACATCAAGATGTAAATGTTATCCATGTAGATATCCAATTTTTGTATGCTAGCTGCCATTTTCTGTAGCAGTGTCTGTTAGAAGTTTTACAGAATTGTAATGTTCTCCTAATCCATAGGCATGTCTCATATACCTGGGAAAGAAAAATGTTACAGAATTAGTGTTCAGTTTAACTAAAAGTATACATCATGATAAACATTAATAGCACTGGAAGATAGCTTAGACAAACTCAAGTTTTAGCACAGAAAATACAGGGTAATTAAACAGAAGAGTATTAATAGTTTCAGATTCTGGTGACTTTCAGGTACAGATTGACATCAACTTTAAAGAAGGGGAGAAAAAAAAATCCTGTATCTTCCATCATTTTTACTACTGTTTTGTAATTATGCAAGAGATAAAATAACCTTGTATCATTCTACAAAGCAGTGGCTAAATCACACTTCAGACTACTTCAGACTGATTGTCAGCATTTTAAGAACTCTAATTACAAGTATCTTACAACTTATCTTCACATTTTTAAACTGTGTCAATCACAAACATAATTTCTGACCTGCAAGATCATTATTCAAGCAGCGTTTCAACATCGGATATGTAACAGCAAACAAAACAGCAGGTAAGAATCAAAGCTGAGCCCTCTGCTATAGAAAAAAGAGCAGTAATTTTAAGAAGGGATAAAATTACATACTTACACAAGTATTATTGGTTTCCCTGAATATTCTTCACCAACAATAATGGAAGGGGAATCCATTTGCACAACTTCAATAGGTGTTTGCAAAATGTGCGACAAAGCCCTTAGCTTCAAGGCATAAAAGCAATTCAATAATAGGATTAAATCAAATGCAGGGAGGAGAGAGGAAGACATGACATTTAGTTTTAGCTGACATGCGTTCAAGCATAACATTTCAAATATTGTTAGAAAATACACTTTACTGAAATAAGTAGAATTATTTTATTTTTTTAAACTTTAATTGAGAATGGGTTAATCATTTTAATGATAAAACATAAGTAACATTGGGCTAACTTCAGCAAATTGGGAACTACTCTTTCATAAAAGAATAAGTAAGACAAACTAAAATAAATATCTATTTTCTCAAGCTCAAGTTCTGGTTCACATTACAAAAATTAACTTCTCTTTATTCTAGTCAGCCTTGTTACCATCTAAGCCTGCATCATAAAAGGCTTTCTTCTTAGAAAGTCTTCCCCCACTTATACTGTCGGTCTTTCTAATGAGATTTAGAAGTACTAAATTTATTAACTTGAATGTTGTCAAATACATCAGAATAGTGACACACCATAAGAAATGCAAAAACAATTTATAACCACAGGAAAAAGTTCTGCATAAATAGTTTATGACTATGTTCCCTTATGCCTTTGGGTATTCTTTCTTGTGAAGCCCTTTTTTGAAGATATATTCACCCACTTCAGAATTTCACAAATAAGAATGGTCAATACAATACTTACTTCCAGCTGACCACCCCATGCAGCTGTATTTGCTATGTCATCACAGTATTTTTCAAATTCTTCTGCAGGGAAAGAAAAGGCAACTTTGAGTCCTTGATTAAGAACAAGCAACCCAGGAAAAGTCCTGATTCTATAATGAAGAACTAGAACCTGAAAATCCCACATAGATTATACAGGAAAATATCTATGTTCACTGAAGAGAAGGAAAATAAAGCACCAGAGGCAAAAAAAAAACCAANAAAAAAAAAAAAAAAAAAAAGGAAGACTGAAGACAGGAATAAAAACAATTATGTTCAAGAAGCACAGATTTATACTTTAGATTTTTTATTCAGGGAACTGCTAACAAGCATGAAATTACATACATTCTTTGTTTTAAGTTTCAGAGAGTGCTGCTTTGTGGCTTTAGATAAGAATGGGATAGCAACTAGTACACTAAGCTGTTAAGTTACCTAGATGTCAGGTATGTTTATAAAAAATCTACTTCAACAGGTTTTCAAATTATTTTTAACCTCTGAGGTATTTATTCCCAATAGCTCCTTTGTTAACAGCAGAACAGTCCTTTTACAAATCACGTTCTACTGGAACAGAGCTTTCAAATTTATAAATTACAACCCTTCAGGCTTCTGAATACTATGAACAGATTCTGATAAAGAAAGAACAGATTCTCTGAAGACTGCTCAGAATTGTTTTTCATACATTCCCCCTAAAACAGACTTAAGAGACATAAGAAAATGACACGTTTCTGCTGCTTTGTAGCAACTCTATTCAGCCTTCTCCTGGGGAACATTTCCCATGTTGACAAAGATAATTGTCACAGGATAAAAGATGCCTCCTACTTCACAACAGCCCCCAGTCACCAAACGAAATCCACAGCTATAACTACTAAATTAATGTAGCAGTAAGTTCAAAACAATGTATAAAGTTATTTACATGGTATTCCAGACAGGGAGTATGAATTAACATGAATCAATAAACCATCTATTCCTCAAGTAAGTAGTACATAAATTCCATTTAATTACATTTATTCAGCCTACACCACTGCTCCACACTAAATGTTTTTTTATATTTTTCAGTTTAGTCTGTTTATAAGGGCTCCAAAAGACCTAGCATAAACACTGAAAATAAAGGGTAGAATAATGAAAAGCATCTAAGCAAACTGTTAAACAGATTTGACTGAATTTCACACTCAGTTTTAACAGCTTTCCTATATAAACTGAAAACACCAGCATGAAACTGTCAAAAAATCATCCCTAACCTGGTAAGTTATTTGTAACAAGCTGTGTATAACAACTTCAGTCACATCCCAGAACATGATTACCACCTAGTAACCAGCATTTTTTGTATTGTTTTTAATGAGGAATCATGTTTGTTAGATTACTGTAAAGAAAAAAAATACAAAGATTATTAAAAAGTAATTACAAAAATTCAGGTGTACCAAGTATCACAGTAGATTATAGCTCTGTGTTCCAAAGAACACAGTGAACCAACAAAGTAACAAAGTTCAGGAACAAACCATAATGGGTTAATCCCAATTCAGCTGTAACTGAGATAGATATTTATCAGAAATAACTGTAACAGTTTTTGAAGTCTCTTATGTCCCAAGTCTTACCTCTGCTATACATATCTCCAGTACTAGGATTTGTAAGAAATGGCAGGAAGTCATCAAAGTGACTCTGCATATACTTTGCTGTTTGATTTCTCAGAGTTGCAACAGTCCAGGAATTTTGCTGATCCTTGAGCTGATCTTCAATAGCTCTGTACATGCAGTGGCCATCTGAAGGGATCTGTTTAATCTCCAAGTGCCTTGCTGCCAACAGGGAAGCAAGTTTCTGACTTTCAAGATGTCTAGCACCTGTTAAGTTTGCTATCTCAGCTTCAGCTATCCTTTCTTCTCTTTCTTTCTCCAAGGCAGCTTTTTTCTCCTTAGATTTAAAACACACACACAAATGTTAATATTTAGAAGACACCTGTACAGTTCTTGGCTTAGTGCTTGCTTCTAACTCTTCAGGTGTTTTCTTAGTACATTCATATCTGTGAAATATTCACCTGAATCAGTACTACCAAATCTTAGAGACCTTCTAAACTCAAAGTTTAGCAATTGGTAAGTGATCAGTATATCCTAACTCCCTCTGACACCACACCAGAAATTATGTGATTGGAGAAATCTTCATTATAACAATATGTAACACTTCACAACACTGCACAAAGGCCATTAACTGTACTCATTTTTTCAGGATCACCTATTTCAACACACTTAAAAACAAGTCAAGTATGGGAATTCTAACTAAACAACAGAAAATACTGCTTTTTTGTAATAAGTGTGAGATGTACTGCTTATGCATATGATTGCATAAAGGAGTTCATGTCATGAAACTGAAACTCCCTTGGGCTATGCTGTACACATAAGAAAGGCTCCTCCTAACCTAAAGGACAGATAAGAATGCATGCATACACAGAGAATACTAGGGGGATGAAATAATACACAACATAAATATAACTTTAATAGAACACTTTGTAAGTTTACACTCATATTTACAAGGGAAGAAGAGTCAAAGTAAATGAGCAAATAAAAACGAAGCAGTAGAGAACGATCTTTCCCACTTTCACACTTTAAATTCACTACAAATTAAGACCAGACTGGTTTAGGCATCCACAATACAGGAAAACCAGACTCCAGAGCTGACAATTTGCCTAGATGTGGTGGCATGGATTAAGAACATTTTTATCATGTGTGTTACAAGGCAGCTCTGCAGCAGTGATGATGTAACAGGGGATGGACTCTGCAATAAAGCAGCAGTCCTCTGGCTCTGAACCAACATTCATGTAGATGCATATGATGAGAATGTTAATCCATCTCGACCTAATACATGAAGATTAACAAGATTCAACCCTAATGGCCTGGTCACGGAGTAGTGTTTCTTAAATCAAAACCTACAAGAACTTCAGTATTTATGTTCTTTTGGTAAATATTTAAAATTCTACTTGTATAACTTCCATGTAGTATGTTATATTATTTTAAATCAATTACTTTATTTATTGAAGTTTTAGTGAAATTCTTTTAAAAGCATCTGCTTTACATCACAATTTTATTTTTCTGCCTCCCATCTCCTGATCTATTCTGATTACCAGCTCACAGCTGAGGGTGGAAAACTAAAACTATTTATAAAATGCTTATGTATCTCTAGGTAGCAGCTTTACAGATTTTCAAGACATGCAGTAGGTACACTATCAATACTGAATTAGCCAGGTAATGCCCCCTGCAAAACTGTTTAACTTTGGTTATTACAGTTTAGTTTAAGTGAACATAACTTAAAAATTTTACAAATATTTGATTGAAATGTTAAGTCATACCCTTCTCTTCTGTGCTTTTGATATTCGAGGATGCTGAATATGTTGCTCTACTCCTTCAAGCTCTAAATTTGCAACCCCGTCAGCTATAGAATCTGTCTAAAAGAAAAAAATAAAATTTAAATGCTCTTATTAGCATAAATGATAAAAAAGAAGATATCCATTCAGGATATCCATGGATATCAGTATCCATTCAGAAGATGTACTGTTCCTAGGTAATTCCAGGGTATATTTATGAAGTTTAACCACAAAGATCTGTGTATAGCACACAACCCGTCAAAGCCAAAAGTAAAACACTTAATGTCCCAGACCAGAGTCATGTATTTTATTACTTTTTCTGTAGTCTCACCAAAGATACAGTTATGAGCTGCGCATCTCCAATTTGCTCTGTATGTTCTAGTACAAGCTTCCACACTGAAGTGAGAACACTGCGTACTAGCCAATAGGGAAAGCTATGTCCAGGGCAAGGATTTTAGCCTGAAAGGTCCATCATAAAGTTTTGACAGTTCACTTAGTACAATAAGACTCTTGAAACTAATCTAAGATTCAGGTAAACAGAAGCATTGTGTTTAACGCTTATGCATTAAACATCTACTTAAAAACTACCACAGAAGATTGTTAAAGGCTCATAGCTAACAAATGAGCATGTTTCATTCCCCACAATGCTTCTCAGGAGATGCTTCTCAATCAAATCTATTTCCCTAAAAGTAATTCAGAAGTGTCTTCACTCTCATTTTCAAACCAAAGTACATTCTGCTTAACTCTTTGTTAGGTCACTAAAAGGAAAACACCTAGTCCAGAAGTATCAGGCAGCCAGATTTTTGTTTGTTTCTTTACAAGACTTGAACAGCCAAAAGGAACACTTCAGGAGATGTATAAGCAAAGAGCATTAGCATTATTCACAGATAACTGTATTGCACCAATTTAGCCATAAGCTCTGTCCAGCTTAAGTTAAGGTAACTACCTTATTCTGCTCAGGTGAAACTTCGTTCAGTTGCTTTAATTCCTCCTTGTGCTTCTGTTCAAGTTCTGCTTCTAGTTTGGAAACTTCATCAGCCAGCTGTTTTCGTCTCTTTTTATCGTTCTTGGGAACAGCATTTTTCATGCCCTGAATTTTTGCTGTTAGAGAAGTAGTGTAATAAAGATTACCTCTAAACATAGATAGTTCAGCCACCACAGAAAAGACAACTGCAGCAGGCAAGTCATGCAGAAGACCAACATATTGGTAGGTTTTAACAGTTCATTTATGACTGCCCTTTATGATCATTACATTTTAAAGCAGCTATATTTTTTTTAAAAAGATGCAAATGCTGTATCCAAAAGAGAAAACCTTGTGCCAGCCTACTATGATAAATGCTTATGAACTTTAATGCAGCAGACATCAGCCTGTTGCCTTCAAAAAGATTATCTGGGCATTGAGATCTCAAATCCTGTCAGAGGGAAGACGTGTAAATTTTTAATTACATAAGCAGTAAATGAAAAGTAAAAAAAGAGTTTACTTATCCTTTAAATAAAGTTTCCAAAAGCAAATGTCTTCTATTCAAGAAGAAAAAAAATAAACCTCAACTTGCTTAAATTCCATAAGTACTTTTAGACTGTAAGTCAATGCTCCATTTCTCAAACCACAGAATAGCTTTGTTGGAAAGCATGTGAAGAGGTCATCTGGTTCAACCTCCTGCTTGAAACAGGGCTGAATTCAAAGCTACATCAGGTAACACTGATTCAGACTGCTCTGGAATTTACTCAGATGACTGTGCAAAGTCTCCAAGGATGGACACTTTGCAACCTTTCTGGCCAGTTTTTTTCCAATGTTTAGCCATTTGTGTTATGAAAATATTTTCCCTTTTCCCTCCCACAGGGATTTTTGTTATTACCACTTTCAGACATTAGTTCATTCTCTACATTTCACTTTACAAAATCTGGGTCCATATATTACAGTGCAGTTGTATCTTCTTCTCCAGGCTGAACAGTAACAGCTTTCACAACCTGTGCTCTTAAATGAATACTCCTTGCTAGTTCTGTATTCAGTTTTAGAGTTACAGCCCCAACTATTTAACACCCTGCCACCTATTCATCAGCTGTACAATTTCCTGTCATTCATCCGTGACTGACACATTAAGCTGAAGATGATGGGGATGATAATTAAACTTTTTAAGAGAAGGCAGCAATGATGCTTATACTGAAAGATTTATGCAAAGCATTCAGCCTCAAAGATCATAGAATCATAGAATAGTTAGGGTTGGAAAGGACCTTAAGATCATCCAGTTCCAACCCCCCTGCCATAAAGCAGGGACACCTCACACTAAACCATGCCACCCAAGGCTTCGTCCAACCTGGCCTTGAACACTGCCAGGGATGGAGCACTCACAACCTCCCTGGCCAACCCATTCCAGTGCCTCACCACCCTTACAGTAAAGAATTTCTTCCTAATATCCAATCTAAACCTCCCGTTTAAGTTTGAACCCATTACCCCTTGTCCTGTTACTACAGTCCCTCCCCAGCATCCCTATAGGCCCCCTTCAGATACTGGAGTTTACTCGATGATTGTTATGAGTCCCTTCCAATTTGAGGTAATTCTATGATTTGATGCCTTTGTGAGAGGCTGTGAGCCCTTGCCTCAGGTAATATGTGGGGAGATCAGATGAGCTGGAAAGACAGGAGAGTATTTTGCTCATAAAAATTAATAATGGGGGAAAAGGAAATCTGGAACTTAAGAGGCACACACAAATACAAATGGAGAGTATATGGGGGTGGTGGAGACAAGGGTCATCAGCTAGAGGAAATTCTGGATTTTCAGAGGCTGAGATGCACTTTATGTTATTCTTATGAACAAACTGTTTTGCTCTCTGTCAAACAGTTACCACTGCATTTACCAGGAATGTGTGGCTATAGGACACCTGCCTCTCTTGACTGGCCAGACAAGGGCTCTGTCTTCTGGATACTCTTCCCATCTTTAGGACTACAATTAGATACCCCCATCACCTTCTCTAGGTGAAAAAACCCTTTGCTCCTCAGCTTCTCGCAATCAATGTGCCATGTGCTCCAGCCACCTAACCATGATCCTCAATTCCTACTCCTCTTTTCAACTTCAACCAAACTTGAAGGAGGAAAAGGCATATTAAAAAAGTACATTTCTATACATATAATGACAATACCATGCCCAATACTGCTTCTCCTCTTCTTTAACCTTCTAACTGATAAAAGGCTACAGATGAAGCTATTTCATTACATGGCAAAAAGAGCCAAACAAGGAAAAAGCCATAACAATGAGAACAGCTTACCAGAGAGCAATAGCATACCCAAAACCACCAGCAATGAGAAAGGCTTAACAAAAAGGTCAGAATCAACTACAATACAGAATCCAGATAACTACTGAAATTACTTCACTGTATTGATCTACCAAAACAGGGTAGGTGAAATGTGGCTTGTGAACAGTTCATAGGTAGCAGTGTAAGACCACAGAGATCTTCTACTATAGATACTTTACTGTAGCTGGGCAGAATCTAAAAGCTAATTTCAGATCAACTGCACTTTGAATGAAGAAGCGGCGTGGCAGCAGGCTTTTCACTCTAAAATGCCTAATAATACCACACCTTCTTTACCTCAGAACACAAGCAACAAAACGCTAACGTAATGTTAATAACCCAGCATTGTGTTATGGCTTTCGAGCGTTACCGTGCCTCAGCGGTGCCAAGAACCACAGCTCCGACACCCCTGTCAAGACTCAGCATCTCCATGGCCGCCGCCAGCTGCCCCTGGAGAAGGCCCTGCAAGGGCAAATCCCTCCCTTCCCAAAGCCGTGCTGCTAATCCCCAGCTACTCCCAGGGCCGTGCGGGACTCCCAGCTTCGCTCCCTTGGAACGCCCTCCGGGAAAAAGCCGAGAGTAGAAGGCAAGCCCGCCGCACGTCTCCTCCCCATCCCCCGGCGAGGCGGGCGCTTGAGGAAGCTGCTCTCCTCTCCCCAACTCCCCAGCCTTTTCCGCCGCCCGCCCTTCCCCAGCCCTTGGGCCCCTCACCCTGGAGCTCCCGCTTCTCTTTGCGCTGCCGCTTCACCATCTGCTGCAGCGGCCCGTCAGCCTCCGGCTCTTCGTCTCCGGAGCCCTCCATGACCGTACCAGAACGCTCCCAAGCACCGTCGGCACACGTGACCGCCCACCCCAGCGCGAGGCGGGAGCTCACCGCGCTTCCGGCAACGCCGCCCCGCCCAGCGGCGTGAGGGAGCTGGCAGGGCGCGGAGCTGAGCGGCTGTGACTCGCCCGCCCTCACGGAGCTCAGTGGGTTGCCTGCCGCCCTCCAGCACCACTTGCATCTGAGCCACCGCCCCTGTGTCGTGGGGCTGCCCCGGCCCCTTCTCCTCCCCTCCCCCCCCGCCGCAAGTTTCTGTCCCCTGACAAACTGCTAAACTACCCGCTCGTATCTCCTGTCTCTTAAAGGACTTTCAAGGACATGTCTGCAGTGAGGAAAATGGTACCAGAGATAATCCTATTAAGGAGGGAGGGCTGGAGGTGAGAAAATAATTGGTTAGGGGTATACACTTACTTATCACGTCAAGGGAAATTATTTAACGTGTTTGTTTTTGTGCAAAACACACAGTGCATTTTGTGTGCAAGTTTTATACCTGAAGTTACTGAGAGCTAAAAAACCCAAAAGAGTTTGGATTTTCCAAGTTGTGATATATATGATTTGTCTCTCCCCACCAGTGTGAAATTATGTCTCATAAAGAGTTACATTTTTATTACAGTAAAATCCCCACCTAAACTGGGAACTATAAATTCTTGAGTGTGGAGTGAGATGCTTTTCTGTTCACCTGTCACCAGCATTATTTGGGGGAACATCCAGTGCATGTGGCCAAAATTTAATTTATAAACTTTAATATTGTAATTGGGTTTAAAGTCATTCATATACTACGAGTGAATCCAGAATAAGGACACGTCCGGGTTAGATTTGATGTGACTAACATTCAAATGTGCTCTCTTACCAGTTTGTTGATGTCATATATTTGACAACACATGTATGTGAATATGCTTTTAACCCTTTTTCTTAAAAATGCTGTATATTTAAAAAATAATACTCTTTTATGCCTTCTGTATTTGTTTCTTTCAGAATTTTATAACATTAGAGCAAATAAAAAAAAATCCTCTTTTTCCCATAACAAGACATTGTAGTTAGGTGTTCAACATATGACCCAACCCATCCTTCAAGCTCTCTGGTATTTTGAGGGACTACTTCAGAAAAAGGTAGTGGAGGCTCCTTCTCTCAAGCACAACTAGCACAGTCCATGAGGATACATGTGGGGAGGTCCCTGTGGGGACTACTGGCTTTAGGCCAGACTTTTGTCAGATCGCTAATATGTAATACAAAAGAATACAGAATAAATGCCAAGGACCAAATAAATAAATACATCAGGTGACCAAATGTAAAGTGCTAAGTGATGGTGAAGGTAGGTTGATTGAAATGATCTTACGATATGCTAGCCTCATTTGAACACCACATACTGGAATACATTGGGGACTTGGAGTCATGATGTCTCTATGCAATTGCCAGAACTGCAGGTGTGTTACCTGCCCTTCCTGTCTGCACCAAGGGCCCCAATGCTTCCACCTGCACTGCCTGCTCTAGGGGCCCTGGCAGCTTATCGGGACCATCTACATCAGGATTGTGTACGTATGTTTTTCCTTCCCACAAATTCTGTGTGTTCTTCCTCTCTGACACTTAAAGCACTTTAAATTGAGCCATACTGCAGCTTGCCTAATTGTGATTCCTGGGTAGAAAGGGTGGTTTAACAGGTAAGGCCATAATAAAATCAAATGGTTAAAAACTGAAATAGAAAAAAAAAAATCTGAGGTAACTAACTGTGAAGCACTTTATCTAGGTTGCGATAGGCGCACTATCACATTAGTCTTTAAATCAAGACTGAAAGCCTTCCTATGGGTATGTGTTAGCTCAGCTGTAAGTTACAGGCTCCATGCAAGTGACATTTACTGAATTGCTCTCAGAATTCAAAGAAGCCTGACTAAATTACCATAACAGCTCTTTCTGATATTAAAATTTATGACATCATTAATCTGTTTTGTAGGAACTTGAAGATCTCATTCAGGTCAATGATAGCTGAAAGATGTTCTGTGCTAAGTACAGTCTGTGTCAAAATTGAAATTCCAAGAATTAACAGGCACTTCTGAAATTTGATCGAATATTGTCAAATTAGTCACTGAAATCAGTGGCTGAGGGTTACCTCTAATACCAGTTGACTTAGCAAGTTAGCTAGATGCTGTGTTCTCTTTATTTCCTATTTCTTTTCTGAGGACAAAAGCATGTGTGGCTATTCAAAGCATTACACTTTGACATCTTTTCTAGTATCTTTCTCCCAGTGGTTTCACACTGCTTGGTGAGCATGCTGAAAATCAGGAAGGCTGCTTGTTCACTGGTATTTTAAGTCAAGGTGGAACCCCTTGAACTCTGTCACTCTCTTAAAAATCTTCATTTTGTTTCTTCAGTTGCAATAAGCAA
This sequence comes from Agapornis roseicollis, assembly GCA_002631895.1. NCBI lineage: Eukaryota > Metazoa > Chordata > Aves > Psittaciformes > Psittacidae > Agapornis > Agapornis roseicollis. The sequence continues at coordinate 115,150 of NDXB01004886.1, read as the reverse complement.
ATGTTTTGTAGCAGACGTTTTTTATGATATCAGTAAAGAATATCCAAATCTTATTCAGATAAATGATATAAAATGTTGGTGGAGCAAAGAAGCTCTCTTACTACTTTTAGGTCAGTGTGTATCTCATTCCCCTCCATTATATCCAAGATGGTTTTTACTAAGCATTAAAGTTAATTACAGAGTAGTTGTAGCTACAAACTCTTACGTTGTACACAAAACTCTAACTGGCTCTGTTGTTTCACTGAGGTTTTGTTGAGCATTTTGTGATTTATGTACTACATAACTAGTACATTTGGATCACTTGATGCCAGATACTGAGCAAAAGTAACTAATTTTTCCTTTACCCTATGCCATAAAATTGGCTGGTAGTAAGATTTGCAAATATTTTACATAATTAAGTAGTATACATGGCCTTGCAACAAAGCCTCCACAGAACATGAAGATCAATGTGGCACATTCTGTTAAGCTCCTGCAGTTGCTTAGTGTGGTACATGTACTTTATGTTGCTGTCTGAAAGTTCATTCGCATCAGTAAATTAATTAGCTGAGCTTTTCATGTTCATTTATGTTTGCTGGAAACAGTGCTAACAGATTTTTTGCAGCAGGACACCTGCAGCTAAGATACCTCATCTGTGGAACTGTTTTCTAGTAATTTTTCAACATACATCTGACAAGTGTCAGTACCTAATACAAATCCAATCATTTAATACAATCTGCAAGAAGTCATACTTATCAGTTAAACAAAATAGTCGGATTTATAACACCAATGTATTTACCTTACTTGTGTGTAGCACCAGAAGTTGTAAAAGAATCTCAGGTCTCTGTTAATGGAGAGAGATTCAAGATCACTTGTTATTTACAGTTACAAGTGCTAGGATGCAGAGACACTGTGGCTTGTTACCTGGAGACGTCCTTGATTTCTAGGAAGACTGCTCTTAGGAAATGTGTGTGTTAGTGCTGGCACAATTTTGCCAACCTCTGCAAACATATCATAAGCTTTCAGTATTTTGCTTTCCTAAATCTCAGCAGCTGTAATGGTGAGATTTCATGAAAACACACATTTGGATTTTTAAGCAGTTTTCTTGGCTATATGGTTGAGAGATGTGTTTGACTAAAGGTGACTTGAATGCATACTAAATGCTCAGAAACAATATGCAAAAAGCCCAGCTCCAGCTCCTCACACTGCTTTTCAGTAGAAAAAAATTAAAAATTGGACACTTTTGATTTCCAGCACTGAAATCCTTAACGCATTCAGCAAGGACTGTCAATCAGGTTTCATGGGGTTAGCACTGAGTGTCATCATGTTCTGGTGGTGTGGTCTTGGCAAGTATCTTGCCTAATAATCCACACTCTGCTAAACCCCTTGAAGATGCTTTCATTTTCACTATGCTCTTTATTTACTGTCTAGACTATGGAGTTGCCAACTATAGCTCATCTTATTGCTATAAAGCAATAAAAGATAGCGTCACATGTTAAGCAGACTTTTTTTTTTTTTTTTTGCCA